>VZQC01012184.1:931303-955549 GCA_009823505.1 Rhizomys pruinosus
CTGTTTAAATACCTATATATCTAATTGCTTGTGCTTCATTAGTAGGATCGAAAGGTTATTCCTGGACAAACTGTCAGCCCATGAAAGGAAACAGCCAGAATTGACCAGAGTCCAAGACAACAGCTCCAGAGAAAGTAGACTGTTTTGCTTCTCATCCACCTGTGCCCCTTTTCTAAGCCTAGGGAACAATCTGCAGAAGAGGGAGCGTGGTAGAATGCAAGGGCTGCTATTGGGGTGAATGGTGAAACTATAGCAATATAGTCTGGACACTCATTTGATGAACTTGATTGAACATACAAGCCCCCCCCCCCCCGATGGATGGTGGGACCCATGGGATGTTGTGGGTTTGGGCACAACTGCTTGCAAATTGGTTTTACATGAAGGATACTTGTACTCATAAATTATCACTTATTGTTTAAAAATGAAAAAAACTGAGAGAAAGATGCAGGACAGTTATGGCAGAATGCATGATCTGGGATGAGGTGGGGTGGGTGGAAGGGAAAGGGAAATATGCCTGAACTGAACTGGAAAATGATGTATGAAATACACAAAGCATCAATAAAAAATGAATATTAAAAAAAAGAGTCTGCTTAAGAAAAACTCTGAATCCCAATAAAAGCTTTGGCTCACAAATCCTCCCTCCCACCCTCTGTAAGGTTGTAGCCCACCTAAGTCAGCGACTTCAGGAGGCTTATTGAGGCAGAAGTTTTGAGAAATAATTATCCTGGAATGTGTTCCTGCAACTCAAGAAATGTTGCTGCAACATCACTGGAGACTAGAACCAGGCCTCAGTGTCTCTGGAAATGCTCCTATTGATATCAGTCACAGACCCACCCACACCCATTCCCCCATCTCCTCACCCACACTTCCTCCAAATTCACTTCCTTGTGTTCCTGGATATAAAACTGTAATTTGGGGGACATTCTAAGGTTGGTCATCCTAATCCCGACACAGGCAGGCCATCAGTTATGCCTGAAACCCGACTTCCTTTTTATCAGAGTCCTGACATTTTCTCTTCTCTGCACTGAGTCTCGCCTCAGAATGAACCTAACACCCTCCATCATTCCCTCAGTGCCCGTAATGGATAGTTTTGACTTCAGGCTCTAGGCAAAGTAGAATAACCTTGGAAGAGAGTCCCAATGAGGGACTGTCTGTATGAGCTTGGGCTGTGTGCATGTCGGTAGGGACTGTCTGTATGAGCTTGGCTGTGGGCATGCCTGTGGGGACTGTCTGTATGAGCTTGGCTGTGGGCATGTCTATAGGGACTGTCTGTATGAGCTTAGGCTGTGTGCATGTCTGGAGGGACTGTCTATATGAGCTTGGCTGTGTGCATGTCTGTGGGAATTGTCTGTATGAGCTTGGCTGTGTGCATGTCTATAGGGATTGTCTGTATGAGCTTGACTGTGTACATGTCTGTAGGGACTGTCCAGATGAGCTTGGCTGTGTGTATGTCTGTGGGAACTGTCTGTATGAGCTTGGTTGTGTGCATGTCTGTGGGGACTGTCTGTATGAGCTTGGCTGTGGGCATGTCTGTGGGGACTGTCTGTATGAGCTTGGCTGTGTGCATGTCTGTGGGGACTGTCTGTATGAGCTTGGCTGTGGGCATGTCTGTGGGGACTGTCTGTATGAGCTTGGCTGTGTGCATGTCTGTGGGGACTGTCTGTATGAGCTTGGCTGTGGGCATGTCTGTGGGGACTGTCTGTATGAGCTTGGCTGTGTGCATGTCTGTGGGGACTGTCTGTATGAGCTTGGCTGTGGGCATGTCTGTGGGGACTGTCTGTATGAGCTTGGCTGTGTGCATGTCTGTGGGGACTGTCTGTATGAGCTTGGCTGTGGGCATGTCTGTGGGGACTGTCTGTATGAGCTTGGCTGTGTGCATGTCTGTGGGGACTGTCTGTATGAGCTTGGCTGTGGGCATGTCTGTGGGGACTGTCTGTATGAGCTTGGCTGTGTGCATGTCTGTGGGGACTGTCTGTATGAGCTTGGCTGTGGGCATGTCTGTGGGGACTGTCTGTATGAGCTTGGCTGTGTGCATGTCTGTGGGGACTGTCTGTATGAGCTTGGCTGTGGGCATGTCTGTGGGGACTGTCTGTATGAGCTTGGCTGTGTGCATGTCTGTGGGGACTGTCTGTATGAGCTTGGCTGTGGGCATGTCTGTGGGGACTGTCTGTATGAGCTTGGCTGTGTGCATGTCTGTGGGGACTGTCTGTATGAGCTTGGCTGTGGGCATGTCTGTGGGGACTGTCTGTATGAGCTTGGCTGTGTGCATGTCTGTGGGGACTGTCTGTATGAGCTTGGCTGTGGGCATGTCTGTGGGGACTGTCTGTATGAGCTTGGCTGTGTGCATGTCTGTGGGGACTGTCTGTATGAGCTTGGCTGTGGGCATGTCTGTGGGGACTGTCTGTATGAGCTTGGCTGTGTGCATGTCTGTGGGGACTGTCTGTATGAGCTTGGCTGTGGGCATGTCTGTGGGGACTGTCTGTATGAGCTTGGCTGTGTGCATGTCTGTGGGGACTGTCTGTATGAGCTTGGCTGTGGGCATGTCTGTGGGGACTGTCTGTATGAGCTTGGCTGTGTGCATGTCTGTGGGGACTGTCTGTATGAGCTTGGCTGTGGGCATGTCTGTGGGGACTGTCTGTATGAGCTTGGCTGTGTGCATGTCTGTGGGGACTGTCTGTATGAGCTTGGCTGTGGGCATGTCTGTGGGGACTGTCTGTATGAGCTTGGCTGTGTGCATGTCTGTGGGGACTGTCTGTATGAGCTTGGCTGTGGGCATGTCTGTGGGGACTGTCTGTATGAGCTTGGCTGTGTGCATGTCTGTGGGGACTGTCTGTATGAGCTTGGCTGTGGGCATGTCTGTGGGGACTGTCTGTATGAGCTTGGCTGTGTGCATGTCTGTGGGGACTGTCTGTATGAGCTTGGCTGTGGGCATGTCTGTGGGGACTGTCTGTATGAGCTTGGCTGTGTGCATGTCTGTGGGGACTGTCTGTATGAGCTTGGCTGTGGGCATGTCTGTGGGGACTGTCTGTATGAGCTTGGCTGTGTGCATGTCTGTGGGGACTGTCTGTATGAGCTTGGCTGTGGGCATGTCTGTGGGGACTGTCTGTATGAGCTTGGCTGTGGGGACTGTCTGTATGAGCTTGGCTGTGGGCATGTCTGTGGGGATTGTCTGTATGAGCTTGGCTATGGGCATGTCTGTGGGGACTGTCTGTATGAGCCTGGCTGTGGGCATGTCTGTGGGGATGTCTGTATGAGCTTGGCTGTGGGCATGTCTGTGGGGACTGTCCAGATGAGCTTGACTGTGGGCATGTCTGTGGGGATGTCTATATGAGCTTGGCTGTGGGCATATCTGTGGGGACTCTCCTGAGTGGTTATAGTAGGTATAGGAGGGCCCAGATTACAAGTGGGCAGCAGTGGAGCGGATGAAAGGAGACAGCACGTTGAGAATAAGCATGTACTCAAAATTTCTCTCTTCTCTCTCTCTCTCTGTCTCTCTCTCTCTCTCTGTCTCTCTCTCTCTCTCTCTCTCTCTCTCTCTCCTCTCTCTCTCCCTCCCTCCATCTCTCTCTCTCTCCTTTTTTACTGTGGATATGACTAGCTGCCTTGATGTCCATCGATAATGCACTATAAGCTGGAATAATGGGCTGAGTAAACTTTTTCTGCCCTTTGTCAAATATTTTTTTCACATCAACAGGAGACAAAACTAAAACAGCCCCTTGATTTCCCTCGGTCCTCACCCACTGGCTGAGTGTAGGTGTCCCTGGCTGCTTCCATTTTCCCCTGGGCCCTTCATTTCGCTGCCTCTTTTCTGTGATCTTTAACTAGAATAGGACTTCTGTACTTTCCAGTGTTTCCCTGTGCTACCACCTCTGTGTCTTTACTGAGCCATCACCAGATCTCATTGTTTTTTCTGTCAGGGCATTCTAAGAGGGTCGTTGTTTCATAGGAATAGAGTATGTATGTATTTCCCCATGAGAGGGACCTTGGTCACGACTGCCACATAGCTATGAACTGTCCATTAAAACACACAAGCATATCAGGAAAGGGGCACCAAGCAAACCCACAGCTCTCCCTGGAACCCCATCAGAGTGGGCATGCAGCTTATAACTACTTTCCCAAGTAAGACCCATAACCAAAGGGACGCAAATGCAGTTACGTCTGCCCAACCCTGCGTTCTTGCTTTTCTGTCTTCCCTGCCGCCTCTCTGATCTCGGGCTCCATCTTCCAGTTCACGATCTCCCTTCCCCGGCCTCTCTCGGTCTCCATCTTCCCATTCACGATCTGTCTTCCCTGCCGTAAATTCTTTTTTTTTTTTTTAATAGAATGAAGAGTTTATTTGAGCTTACTGTTCCAGGGGAATTAGGCTCCATCATGGCAGGGAGGCGTGGTGGCAGGAGGTGGCCAGAGCAGGAGAAGAAAGCAGAGGCTCACATCTCTAAGCAGCCACAGGAAATAGACAGTGACTGGGAATCTTGCAAGAAAAGCATAGAATTCTTAGAAGCCAATAGAGCAATGTCTTAAGAAGACAGGAGCCATCGTCAATGCCAAATGTTGTGAGCAGTTGAGGAAGGCAAGGTCTGAAAATCCCCGTCTGTGTAGAATTAAGTAGCTAATTGATGCAACCAGTTTCTGTGGAAGTAGGTGGAGACTAGAAGCTGGATAGCAAGGAGTCGAAGCAGAAGAGATGAGGAGAGAATCTGCACCCATCCCTGCGTATGTGGATGAGCCCACCTGAGGAGAGGAGTTGCTCAGCCAAGCCCAACCTGGCTCATCCCGACCATAGATTCCATAACCAAAGCAGTGATTTTTAAGTCACTGGATTTTTGTGGACTTTCTTTTTCACAGTATATGAGCAAAACTTAATCACGGATGTATGATAGGTAGAAAAAAGTCTGGCAGGAGAAAGAGTTGAAGACTTGAAGAGGGGCTGCCAGGTGAGGTGGATAGCAGCACGTGGAAGGGTAGATTTCCAAGGAAAGTGGAAGAATGGATGCAGAGGAACAGGTTTACAGCTGAGGGCTCAGAAGGCTGAGGAAGGTTTTCATGGCTGGATAACTCACACTCCCAGCAAGGAGATGCCAGAGGCTTGAAGAGAGTGGAAAAGCTTTGGCTGATTACTTCTCAAACAACATTGTTGCTAAGCAACTTTGTGTCTAGTCCATTTGATCTATCACCACACTCTTCCTTTTCCATCCATTTCTGAATTGGCTAGTAATGAATGCTGGGCATAATATAAATCACTACTTACCTACCTATTGTTAAGTAATACAAGTCAATTATAATGATCCTCAAGTTTCTTAAAAATAATCAGGAGACCGTACCCATCATTGAAAATTTAAACAACTTGGGACACTCTTCTTCTTCTTCAGCCCTACAGGGTTAAAGATTAAACTACATGTCACATGACTGATACTTGAAAGTCAAGTAAGATGCTTCAAAATAAATGTTATTGCAAGCAATACTGAAAAATAAACATTTCCATTTGGAGAAATATGTTGCTGGGTACTAAACTGTATGACCCCATCATCTCTTAACCCCCAGAATCTCAAAAGGTGACTATGATAGCACCTCTAAAGAGGCTTAGCTAAAGTGAAGACAGTAGTGAGTACTAATCTACTGAAATTAGTGTCCTTAAGAAAGAAAATCAGGAGAAATGCAACGCAAGAGTGACCAGTGAAGACACGAAGGTGGCTAGCTAGGAGCCGAGGAGAGAGGGAACCTGCCCACATTTTCATCTTGGACTTCCGGTTTCCACCCAGGCTCCCAGCCTCCCAGCATGTGGTATTTTCCAGCCAACAAGACCAATGCATGAGGGGATATTCTCCTAGAAGTACATAAAGGAAACAAGCTCTAACACACACTGGGAGGTATGTCAGCAATTCTGATCAGTGAGTAAGAGCAGGAATCCATGACCAGGACGAGACCCGAGTGGTGAAGGGCCAACTCTCCAGTGGACGGTGGCCAAATATGGGATCATGACTCACTTGTCATAGGATTATGCTAAATTGGATGAATAGTTTTCTATTCCAGATGCTATGATAGAGTAGACCATGCCTATCTGTAGATGGAAAAAAAAAATTCATCCCTACAAAGAAGAGGATTTCAAAACTTAAGAGAAGTTAAAAGCTCTAATCAAGCACACCGATGGCCAGTAAGTAGTCCCCACCACCACTCCAAACACAAAGTTTAATTGCTGAGGTGACAGGGTTCTGCCAATGGAAAGGTAATTTTTTTAATTTAATTTTTATTGATGGTTTGTGCATTTTGTACATCATTTTCCAATTCAGATCAGGCATATTTCCCTTTCCCTTCCCCCCCACCCCCACCCCATCCCAGATCATGTATTCTGCCATAACTGTCCTGCATCTTTCAGGTTTTTTTTTTCATTTTTTAGCTATAAGTGATAATCCATGAGTATAAGCATCCTTCGTGCAAAACCAATCTACAGACTGTTGTGCCCAAACCCCCACAGTCCCACCATTCAGTGGGGGGTGACAGGTTGTTTGTTCAATCAAGTTGATCAAATGAGTGTCCAGACTACATCGCTGTAGTTTCACCATTCACCCCAATCGCAGCCTTTACATTCTACCACGCCCCCTCTTCCGCAGATTGTTCCCTAGGCTTAGAAAAGGGGCACAGGTGGATGAGAAGTAAAACTGTCCTCTCTCTCTGGAGCTGTTGACTTGGATTCTGGTCAATTCTGGCTGTTTCCTTTCATGGGCTGACAGTTTGTTCAGGAGTAACCTTTCGATCCTACTAATGAAGCACAAGCAATTAGATATATAGGTATTTAAGCAGCACTAATAGTTATGGTAGGTTACTTTGGCATAGACACATATGTTTGGATGATATGTTAATTCATGAATTACATTTTTACCCCCTGATAAATATAACAGGGTCTTACTGTGGCTTATGACATCTCCTAACCTGTAGAGGATGTAGGCTTGTGGCATCAGCCATGGGTTATTCCTCCAAGGAGAGAGCCAACAGCCAATTAGATTTGGGATATACAGGCACATGGCTGCCTCTGCTGCACAGTATTTCCAGGCAGGTGAAGTGTAGCTGGTGCTGATGGTGGAGTCTTGCTTGACTCAGGGAGACCCGTATTTGCTTTATTGGTTTAGTGGCCTTTGGGAACACTCTCTGGCATTCCAGAGGCCATCTGTACCCTTGCATGTGCGGTCTCAATACATCCCTCCCATGTTAACGTCAGGTCTTCGGCAGCAGGGTCTTATCGCCTCTCCTCCTGCAGGTATCCCAACTTAGGGGCAAGGAGCCCTTACCTTTTGTGGGGCCTTGGATCCCCTGGCCAACATCCCCCTGGTAGAACAATCCATTGCTGATGTCAGAGCTCCTGCATTAATATACTTTGCCTAAGTGCATAGCCCAAGGACTTTAGTATTATATTTGGTTCTGAACAGAGTATAATCCTTTTCACAGTTCTTATGTCTATTAGTCAATTAAAGAAGGCATTTTTACCGGTTTTATAAGAGACCTGAATTACATTTTTACCCCCTGATAAATATGACAGGGTCTTACTGTGGCTTATAACATCTCCTAACCTGTAAGATGTAGGCTTGTGGCATCAGCCATGGGTCATTCCTCCCAAGGAGAGAGCCAATAGCCAATTAGATTTGGGATAACAGCACATGGCTGCCTCTGCTGGCACAGTATTTCCAGGCAGATGAGTGTAGCGGGTGCTGATGTGGGAGTCTTGCTGGACTCAGGGAGACCATTTTTGCTTTATTGGTTAGTGGCCTTTGGTAACACTCTCTGGCATTCCAAGGCCACTGTACACTTGCATGTGCGGTCTCAATACAACCTCCCATGTTAACGTCAGGTCTCGGCAGCAGGGTCTTAGCCTCTCCTCTGCAGTATCCCAACTTAGGGCAAGGACCTTTACCTTTTGTGGGGCCTTGGATCCCCTGGCAAACATCCCCTGGTAGAACAATCCATTGCTGATGTCAGAGCTCTGCATTAATAACTTTGCCTAAGTGCATAGCCCAGGGACTTTATTATTATTGGTTTTCTGAACAGAGTATAATCCTTTTCACATTTTTTGTCTATTAGTCAAAAAAGGCATTTTTACCGGTTTTATAGAGATACCTCTATAATATTTGTCTCCAATTTACAGTTGGAGAACGACGTCATCATCGTCATATTTCTCCTTGTCTATGGGGGGGAAGGCAAGTGAGTCATATCAAAACCTTGTTGCACCTAGAAGGTATAAGTTTCATTAGGACTCATTATAAATAGTTGTTACAAGGTAGATCCACAGAAGGGTTCGATGTTATGGCAATCTGAGGCTTTTCTTCTTTCAATGTTCAAACGGGTCAACCTTTCAGTTGCCACTTTTGGACTCCTACTCAATGCAAAAGCTGTATTTTTCTTGTGGCCCTTTTTGAGCCTAGGGAACAATCTGCAGAAGAGGGGGCATGGTAGAATGTAAAGGCTGCGATTGGGGTGAATGGTGGAAACACAGCGAGTGTAGTCTGGACACTCATTTGATCAACTGATTGAACAAACAACCTGTCCCCCCCCCCCCCCCCCACTGAATGGGGGGACTGTGGGGGTTTGGGCACAACAGTCTGTAGATTGGTTTTGCAGAAGGATGCTTATACTCATGGAATATCACTTATAGCTAAAAATGAAAAAAAAAAAAACCTGAAAGATGCAGGACAGTTATGGCAGAATACATGATCTGGGATGGGGTGGGGTGGGGGGGAAGGGAAAGGGAAATATGCCTGATCTGAATTGGAAAATGATGTACAAAAGCACAAACCATCAATAAAAATTAAATTAAAAAAATTACCTTTCCATTGGCAGAACCCTGTCACCTCAGCAATTAAACTTTGTGTTTGGAGTGGTGGTGGGGACTACTTACTGGCCATCGGTGTGCTTGATTAGAGCTTTTAACTTCTCTTAAGTTTTGAAATCCTCTTCTTTGTAGGGATGAATTTTTTTTTCCATCTACAGATAGGCATGGTCTACTCTATCATAGCATCTGGAATAGAAAACTATTCATCCAATTTAGCATAATCCTATGACAAGTGAGTCATGATCCCATATTTGGCCACCGTCCACTGGAGAGTTGGCCCTTCACCACTCGGGTCTCGTCCTGGTCATGGATTCCTGCTCTTACTCACTGATCAGAATTGCTGACATACCTCCCAGTGTGTGTTAGAGCTTGTTTCCTTTATGTACTTCTAGGAGAATATCCCCTCATGCATTGGTCTTGTTGGCTGGAAAATACCACATGCTGGGAGGCTGGGAGCCTGGGTGGAAACCGGAAGTCCAAGATGAAAATGTGGGCAGGTTCCCTCTCTCCTCGGCTCCTAGCTAGCCACCTTCGTGTCTTCACTGGTCACTCTTGCGTTGCATTTCTCCTGATTTTCTTTCTTAAGGACACTAATTTCAGTAGATTAGTACTCACTACTGTCTTCACTTTAGCTAAGCCTCTTTAGAGGTGCTATCATAGTCACCTTTTGAGATTCTGGGGGTTAAGAGATGATGGGGTCATACAGTTTAGTACCCAGCAACAATTTCTCCAAATGAAATGTTTATTTTTCAGTATTGCTTGCAATAACATTTATTTTGAAGCATCTTACTTGACTTTCAAGTATCAGTCATGTGACATGTAGTTTAATCTTTAACCCTGTAGGGCTGAAGAAGAAGAAGAGTGTCCCAAGTTGTTTAAATTTTCAATGATGGGTACGGTCTCCTGATTATTTTTAAGAAACTTGAGGATCATTATAATTGACTTGTATTACTTAACAATAGGTAGGTAAGTAGTGATTTATATTATGCCCAGCATTCATTACTAGCCAATTCAGAAATGGATGGAAAAGGAAGAGTGTGGTGATAGATCAAATGGACTAGACACAAAGTTGCTTAGCAACAATGTTGTTTGAGAAGTAATCAGCCAAAGCTTTTCCACTCTCTTCAAGCCTCTGGCATCTCCTTGCTGGGAGTGTGAGTTATCCAGCCATGAAAACCTTCCTCAGCCTTCTGAGCCCTCAGCTGTAAACCTGTTCCTCTGCATCCATTCTTCCACTTTCCTTGGAAATCTACCCTTCCACGTGCTGCTATCCACCTCACCTGGCAGCCCCTCTTCAAGTCTTCAACTCTTTCTCCTGCCAGACTTTTTTCTACCTATCATACATCCGTGATTAAGTTTTGCTCATATACTGTGAAAAAGAAAGTCCACAAAAATCCAGTGACTTAAAAATCACTGCTTTGGTTATGGAATCTATGGTCGGGATGAGCCAGGTTGGGCTTGGCTGAGCAACTCCTCGTCCTCAGGTGGGCTCATCACATACGCAGGGAGGGGTGCAGATTCTCTCCTCATCTCTTCTGCTTCGACTCCTCTGATCCAGCTTCTAGTCTCCACCTACTTCCACAGAAACTGGTTGCATCAATTAGCTACTTAATTCTACACAGACGGGGATTTTCAGACCTTGCCTTCCTCAACTGCTCACAACATTTGGCATTGACGATGGCTCCTGTCTTCTTAAGACATTGCTCTATTGGCTTCTAAGAATTCTATGCTTTTCTTGCAAGATTCCCAGTCACTGTCTATTTCCTTGGGCTGCTTGGAGATGTGAATCTCTGCTTTTCTCTCCTGCTCTGGCCCCCCTGCCACCACGCCCTGCCATGATGGAGCCTAATTCCCCTGGAACAGTAAGTCAAATAAACTCTTCATTCTATTAAAAAAAAAAAAAGAATTTACGGCAGGGAAGACAGATCGTGAATGGGAAGATGGAGACCGAGAGAGGCCGGGGAAGGGAGATCGTGAACTGGAAGATGGAGCCCGAGATCAGAGAGGCGGCAGGGAAGACAGAAAAGCAAGAACGCAGGGTTGGGCAGACGTAACTGCATTTGCGTCCCTTTGGTTATGGGTCTTACTTGGGAAAGTAGTTATAAGCTGCATGCCCACTCTGATGGGGTTCCAGGGAGAGCTGTGGGTTTGCTTGGTGCCCCTTTCCTGATATGCTTGTGTGTTTTAATGGACAGTTCATAGCTATGTGGCAGTCGTGACCAAGGTCCCTCTCATGGGGAAATACATACATACTCTATTCCTATGAAACAACGACCCTCTTAGAATGCCCTGACAGAAAAAACAATGAGATCTGGTGATGGCTCAGTAAAGACACAGAGGTGGTAGCACAGGGAAACACTGGAAAGTACAGAAGTCCTNTGTTTTATTTTTATTTTATTTTTTAAGGGTTTCACAACATAAGAGCACAGATATTTTCAGATAACAAGGAATATAAAATTATTGGTGCCCAGTTTTCCTTTAAACCTAGGTAATTGGTGCTAGCATCACAGATGAGGGACTACCATTTTGTTGTTGTTTTTTATGGGACTGTGTTCGTCATTCGCCATGATATCTTCTAAGCTTATCCATTATCTGCCAAATTTCACGAGGTTCATCTTTTTTTTTTAATTTAATTAGATGGTTTGTGCATTTGTACATCATTTTCCAATTCAGATCAGGCATATTCCCTTTCCCTTCCCCCCCACCCCCCACCCCATCCCAGATCCTGTATTCTGCCATAACTGTCCTGCTCTCTTAGGTTTTTTTTTTTTTCATTTTTTAGCTATAAGTTGATCCATGAGTAAAAGCATCCTTCTGCAAAACCAATCACAGACTGTTGTGCCCAAACCCCCACAGTCCCACCATTCAGTGGGGGGGGGGTGGTGACAGGTTGTTTGTTCAATCAAGTTGATCACAATGAGTGTCCAGACTACATCGCTGTAGTTTCACCTTCACCCCAATCAGCCTTTACATTCTACCAGCCCCCTCTTCTCGCAGATTGTTCCCTAGGCTTTAGAAAGGGGCACAGGTGGATGAGAAGTAAAAAACTGTCCACTCTTCTGGAGCTGTTGACTTGGATTCTGGTCAATTCTGGCTGTTTCCTTTCATGGGCTGACAGTTGTCTCAGGAGTCAAACCTTTCGATCCTACTAATGAAGCACAAGCAATTAGATATATAGAGTATTTAAGCAGCACACTAATAGTTATGGTAGGTTACTTTGGCATAGACAATATGTTTGGATGATATGTTAATCATGACTATAAAAGGAGAAATATTTATCTGTGATTTGAACATCGTTCTCCCACCTGTAAATTGGAGTTCCACAATATTATTAGAGGTAATCTCATTAACATATCATCCAAACATATGTGTCTATGCCAAAGTAACCTACCATAACTATTAGTGCTGCTTAAATATCTATATATCTAATTGCTTGTGCTTCATTAGTAGGATTGAAAGGTTACTCCTGGACAAACTGTCAGCCCATGAAAGGAAACAGCCAGAATTGACCAGAATCCAAGTCAACAGCTCCAGAGAGAGAGGACAGTTTTACTTCTCATCCACCTGTGCCCCTTTTCTGAGCCTAGGAAAGGTAATTTAAGACAGCCATTTGGTAGACTGTGAGAGCTTTGAGGAGTGTGACTAACTCTACAGCTCCATCTTCTGGCAGAGGTGAGATATGGCTAACAGAGCCTGGGCTTTGCAGCAGTCCCAAGAATGGATCTCAACGTTTGTGGCTAAAAAGGTGATAAGTAATAATGTATTCAGGAAAGATACAAACATGGCATAGAAACAGCAGGTGATGATAGACAAGAAAGTGGATTATAATCTGTGAATTGTTCTTTTTTGTTTTTATGTACATGAGTAAATGTACTTGTTTGTCATCCTCAGACATTTTTTATGTTTGGTTTTTAACACAGGATCTCTCACAGACCCTGGAGCTAGCTCAGTGATTCGGCCACTCTGGCTGGCCAGCTAACCCGGGCTTCTCCTGCCTCATCATCCCCCTTTCACTTCCCTGCCCCAACCCCAGTGCTGGGATTTCAGGGGCACACTGCCACAGCCAGTTTCCTTTACTTGGGGGTGGAGGGAGGGAACTGAATCTGCCCCTCATGCTTGCAAGGCTAGCACTTTACCAGCCCAGCCATTTCATAGCCCCAAAGTATTTGTTTTTCATATCCTAAGAAGACATTTAAAATTTTTACTCCATTTCTACACTCATGGTACTATCTACTATCTAAAGGGACAGAACTTGACTGCATTTCCAAATATATATCAGGTGTTCCCTTGGGTCTGAGCATCCCAATGAAATGGGATAGGAAATAGCAATTCAAATAATATGATTTCTGCCTCTTTCTTTGTAAGTCAATATAAAATATAGAGATGATTCCACAAGAAACACACCTCTACCTCCAGAAGCCTTGATGTTTATTGAGATGAGGTATGCTTGTCACATCTCCTTACATCTGTCTATTAAAATAATTAGAGAATTTATATTGTTCATTAAAAACAGAATTGTTGTTCATTAGCCACCACTCTGTAAACATAATGCTGCCTAATGTCTAACCCCCGAATCTCAGTGGCCCGAACCACATACATTTATTTCTCTCCCATGAGTCTGTAAGTTGGCCAATGTGGGTCTACAGGACAAGTTCAAGTTCACGTTTGCTCCACGTCCCTCTCATCTAGGACCAACGTCTTCCCATCTAGATGGCAGAAGAACAAGTGGCTACACCCAGCCATGCTAACGCATTTGGAATGGTGGTTTGTGGAACATCTGTGAACATTTTTATGAGCCAAGTCATATCTCAGCACCAAGTCTGAAGTCATTGGGGTGGAGATATACAGCCACGTACTCAACTAGGAGCCACACCAGGGCTGAGAATGTATAGCACCATTGCAGTGTGTGTGAAGCTGGGAACAGAGCCATCTATCAGGACAGCTTGTCAGTAACTGTGGTGAGGAGTCTTCAACAGCGCTGAGGATTAGCAGTGAGTGGCCTGCCTTGCTGCCCATGTTTCTAGGAACTTTAGCAGTATATGGTTTCTACAAACAGCATGTGCCAGCCACAGCAGATCTGTCTCTCTAATGGGCTGCATAATTCATCAAAGGAAAATGTCTAAAGTTTTTGTCCTTTAGTTCAATGGACTATAATATAAAATTATTCCTTTGATTTTTATTAAGATATTTTATTGAGCTAATAAAGCAAATTATATATGTCAGCTAGACACTTATGATATCACCCACTCACCCATTGCCCACATAAAATACAACAAAATTTTCTAAAACCATCTCCAGGGGCATTACAGCATGTTAGATGAGGCAGAGGTAACTCTACCACATCTTTTCAGATCTCTGTTGTTTAAGGGATTGGAAAATGAAGATGATTTAACTACTGATCAGAGAGAGAGAGAGAGAGAGAGAGAGAGAGAGAGAGAGAGAGAGAGAGAGAGAGAGAGAGAGAAAGAGAGATCACAGACACAGAAGTGGTGGTACAACAAGGAATGTAAGGATTAGAAGGTAGAGGTAAGCCCCATGTGCATGTGAGGATGTTAGAGCCAGGCTCCCAGTCTTTCAGGAGAGTTTCCACCATACAGGCCAATAAGCACTGACCACTGTTACTGGGATATTCCCTAAGGTAGAAACACTAGATGATTCTGTCTATTCACTCTTCATCTTTCCTGGGCCCAATGAGCTGCCAGGTTTGGCAGTTAACCAAAAGTAGCCTGGCACCATAAACTTCAGTCTTCTCATTGTCAGTCTTTGCACTAAGACCAATTCCCCACCCAGGCCATTTGAAACGAGGATACACGTTACCAACAGATTAACTGAAAAATTAATGTATCAGAATATCTTGGAAAAATTAAATAAAATTTAAAATAATTGAAAGTGCTGGAAAACTCTAGAAGTTGTGGTGATTTGTAATCTATACCTTTGTAAAGGGGCAGGAAACTTGCCCTTCACAGGAGCACAAATTTTACTATAATTCGGTTTCTGATATTTGATAAACCCCATCTTCCTTCCAAGGACTTGTTCTCATCTTCTTTTCTCTGTGATTCTTGTCATTGAGTAAGGCGGAGGCTTTAGCTAGGACAGTCTATAAAGTTCTGCAGAGCCATAAAGATCTTTATTGAAAGGCCCTAATGAAGAGATTTATCCACTGTGATCTCCATTCAAACATAAATAAGGGGCTGGAGAGATGGCCTAGCGGTTAAGAGCGCCGACCGCTCTTGCAGAGGACCCGGGTTCAATCCCCAGCACCCACATGGCGGCTGAGAACGGTCTGAAGCTCCAATTCCAGGAGAACTCCAGTTCCAGGGGAATCTGAGACCCTCTTCTGACCTCCGCGGCGTTGCATGACACGGGTGCACAGACTTGCATGCAGACAGTACATTCATACACATACAGAAATAAATAAAATTAATAAAAAAATTAAAAAAAACATAAATAAGGAATTCAATATATACATCTTTCATGATCTTCCTGAGAATTCTGACTTGAAGGCAGCTGAGGTGTCTTTGGTTGAAATTTGAATGCACAGTGATTAACCCTAACTTTGCCATCAATAAAATGCTGAGGGCAGCTTGGCATGGTGGCACATGCCTTTAATCCTAGCACTCAGGAGGCAGAGGCAGGCGGATCTTTGTGAGTTCAAGGCCGGCCTGGTCTACAGAGCAGGTTCCAGGATAGCTGGGGCTACAGGGAGACCCTGTCTGAAAAAGACCAAAAAAAAAAAAAATGCTGAGGGCTACCTACATTTACAGGTTCAGACATGCCAGAGAAATGACCTCCATCTTTTTCATCACATATAAATAAGGCAGGAAGTACCTGTGACAGAGACAGGGAAAGCTCAGCACAGTGCAACCCCTGAAGCTGAGGCACTTGGTAAGCCAACCTGTAGGAGAGGTGGGGCCCACCCATCCCTCACTTGAGTTTCCTCCTTTGAGTTTCACATCACTCCCTCCACTCTCAACCTCCAGCATCCTTCGTGGAGCAACCTCCAATCACAGGAACTTGAGCATTCTCTTTTCTTTCCCTTTTCCTCTAATGCTTCTGACAGGGTAATTGTGAGGTTTGTACAGCCTTGAAGGAGAAGTTATTAAGGCATGACTATCTTTCCCTTAAAGCAACTCTTCTATTGGTCAAACATCTGCAGCCTTTGCCCACCAAACCTCCTTCCACCAATTGCTTCGTTTACTTACATTCTTTCTTCTTGCTGATCTGCCTCCTCCTCCTTCTCCTCCTCCTCCTCATCTGTCTTTCTCAATCTCTCTCATCTCCATATTAATTTTCACATTTACATTCCTGCACTCCCTTTCTTCTTCTCACTTCCACTCTACCTTCCTGTGTGATACATATTTACTGCTTTCCCTTTAATCAGTTATGATGGTGAAGGAACCTTAAAAAATCATCCAATTAGAAGAAGTACTCATTTTACAGGAGTGAAATTGAAGACCCAGAAAAGCCACCCCTCCCCATCCCAGCAGCACCCAGCTCTGCCTGCACTCAAGACTCCTTTCTCCAGGCATACCATTCATTCTTGTCCCACCTTGGCTAACAGGATTGTCAGGTCCTGGGTGGGGCTTTCTTTCTTCTGTTATACTAAGGGTAGATCCTATCTATTGGCAGCTGAGTATAATACTGCTTAACTTGAACATGATGCAAGCTTGAGAGACCTCTGTCAGCTCATGTCAGAATCAAATATTGTAAGTCACCAAAAGTTCATCCAAGTAACTACCCATCTCCCACAAAGCCCAAATGTTATTATTTCTAGTGTCAAAGACAGTCTCTTTTTTCCTGCCCAGAGTGCATTATTTACAGACTGTACTGAAGAGCAAGGAATGAAACCATTGTAGGAAGCATGTTAGAGACAGTGCCAAGCCCAGACGCTGCACCTCAGGAGTGCAGAACATCCTGTGGCAGGCAATGTCTCCTGTTCTTTGTTAGTAGAACTCACAGTTGGAGAGACTGTCTGTCTACTCTAAAAGATTGAAAGCATTACTCTTGCTACTGGTTTGTTTGAATGTTTGATTGCTTATTTTATATTGCTGTTGGTGGTGATAGAGTTGTTGTTGTTGTTGTTGCTGCTGCTGCTGCTGGAGACAGGGTCTCCCTGTAACCCCAGCTGACATAGAAATCCCTGTGTAGACAATGCTGGCCTCAGTCTCCTTAGTGGTGGGATTAAAGGCATGCACCAACATGCCTGGCCTGATTGCCTGTCTTTTTGTTTTTTACATCAGAGATTGTTCAGGTCAACTTATGGAATAAGTCTTAGAGCAAAAAAAATAATTCTTGAGCATTTTCCAGTGCATAGTCTACAGTTTTTATACTTTTTCCTATTTTCTATTTTAAATAACCAAAAGAAAGAATGGTGATTATCAACACTCCAGAAGACCTTGCTCAGAAGCACTGTGTTTTCTATTTAGGTGGATTACCTTATGTCATCTTTGCAGAATTCATAAATTACACTATTATTAAGCAAGCGGCCCCTGTTAAGGGGCGACTGGTGTCAGCAGAAGTATCCAGGATGCAGGCCTTGGAGCTGAGGGGCATCTTCAAAGGTATTCTATGAGGGAGTGAACACAGCCACTGCAACTGCGTTCAGTTCAAATCACCCCTGCCCATGGGAACGCGTATTCTGCAGCATTTTGAATCCTGGAATAGCACTGAAATGGTGGCTCACACTTTAGCAGCCCAACATGCACATTTGATCTCCACCTGAACCTTAACAAGGGCTTATCAATTAGAAACGGCACCACAGATTCATCTCTCCTGCTGTTAGTGCGATGAGCCTGATCCTACTGGTCCAGCATGGGCGTTCAAAATCTGCTGAGCTGTTTCTTCTCAGGGCAAAGCCTTGCGCACATTCTTGCTTTCTAATTTGCATTTTGCCCCCCACTGTTGTTCTATTAAACAACTCATTTGTAAGTTATCCTTTGTCAAAGAGCTTAAACTGAGCTGGACTCAGACGAATGCCCAGGGTGTTTCCACAATCTCCAGATTTTAACAACCAACAAAAGATAATACAGTGGCAGTGCAACATGTCATCATGCCTAACAGAAACCGCGAGCCTGGCAATAGATTTTTCTATTTTCATGCACAGGATTTAAAAACTAAAACATAAATCTACAAGCCAGCTTTTATGTTATAGGCTATGCACCATCTCCTCCTAAAAATTAAGGATGTGTCATTTATAAAAGGAAGTCTGTAATTTAGAAATCAAACCTGTGAAAATAGTGCCAGGTTTGAAAAAACAACAAACTCTCAACCTAAGACAAATAGCAGGTGTTGATGGCTGGTGCTGAAGAGTGCTTAATTGCAAATGGCAAGTGTTGGAGACTAAACCAGCTCAACTCAAGCCCAACTCAAAACAGATAAAACAGAGGCAGTTGTGCATTATATTTCTTCTAGAATCTGCCTTTAGTTGCAAAAGCTTTAACTTTCTCCCACTGATATATTTTGTTCTGAAAGAAAGGTAAAGGACACGGATAATATTTTTGCTGAGGAAACGCTCTGTTTCCTTGGCGACTTGATTCCCATAAGCACAGAAGCATCTTCTAAATCAGCATTTTACTTTCTCATGGTTCCTACTTTTTCAGGCAATTTCCAGATTTCCACTTTGGTTTGAAAAATAAAATTAATTTCAACAATATTTTTCTATATTCCTTCAAAAAATAGTGTTCTCTTGCTGTCTCCATTCCTACCCATTCTTTAACCTAGTCGCACATTCATTTATCTGTCCATCCACTCGGTAACTCAACAAATATTGAGTAAGCATGCACTATATATAAAATGTGGTATGATGTTCTGTTAGAAAACATGTTATGACTGGGATTCAGAATGCCCCCAAAGGCTCCTAGGGTGTTGAAAGCTTGGGCCCCAGTTGGTAGCAATGTTGAGAAGTGATTGGTTCATGGGGGTAAAAGCATCAACCCATTGATGAATCCACAGTTGAATGAGAAATTAGGAAGAAGACAGTTGGAGAAAATAGGTCAGAGCATTCTCTCTCTCTCTCTCTCTCTCTCTCTCTCTCTCTCTCTCGCTCTCTCTCATCCTTTCTGACTACAAAAAGATGAGCAGCTTTCCTTTGCCACGTCCTTCTGTCATGTTTTGCTCTTGCCATAGGCTGAAGAAAACTGCAGCTAGCCAGTCTTGGACTGAGACCTAGAAACCTTGAACCAGGAAAACCCTTCCTACTCTAGCTTGTTTTTTTTTTCCTCATATATTTTATCTCATGAACTAAAAAGTGACTAACACAATATATAAAAATGGTCACACTCCAAGTTTGTCCTATCATCTTGTGACAAAAATACTTTAACAAAACCAAATCATTACAATTTTCAGCAGTTGGTAGCATGCAATTTCATCCATAGATTTGCCTGTTTTAAGATACCGCAAGGCTATGTTTTAATTTCTGATAGTAGAACTTCTGGATCTACAACACACTGTGTTTTGAAAGGCATTAATCTTTCTATCTGTACTGAGGTTAAATGGAAAGATAGATGAGAAGCGAAGTAGTAGACAGAAGGTTCCACAGAGGTGGTTGAAATGGAGGAGATAGAATGTGACAGAAGAGATGAAATCAAAGTTTCATCCAGGTGTTTTGTTTCCTAGGAAACATTTAAAAATGACTGAAAGCATTTTTTATTGTAAACAGGATGGATAGCATCTGAGTAGAGAACAGATATGCTGTCAAGAATCCTTCAATGTATAGCATACCCCATCCTGCAATGAGGAATTATCCAGCCCCAGATGTCATTGTTGTTGAATCTGTGAAACCATAGGTTAGATGAATTAGCAGGAATTGTTTCTTATTTTCCTTGCTTTTTATGGCAGCGATGGTAAGACAACAACTTGCACGTGACTGGGTGAAACCTCATGGGTATATAAAGACACAAGTTCCTGATATCCTGCTGTCAGCTTTCAGCCAGCTTTCAGCCAGCAGAGCTGTTCTCTCCGTAGATACAGGTGGGGGCTGCAGAGGAGACAAATCAGCCTTTAAGAGCCTTGCTACTATTGCAGAGGACCTACATAGCAGCTCACAACTGTCTATAACTCCAGTTCCAGGGGATCTGATAGCCTCTTCTGGCCTCCGTCGGGACTACACACATGTATACTTAAATACATGCAGGCAAAATACTCATTCATATAAAATAAAAATAGATGAAACCTTTTTAATAAAAGAAAAAAGGCTGGATGTGGTGGCCCAAGCCCTTAATTCCAGAACTCATGAGGCAGAGGCAGATGGACCTCTGTGAGATGGAGGCTGGCCTGGTCTACATAGTAAGCTCCAGGCCACCTGGGGCTATCGGGAGACTCTGTCTCAAAAAGATCAAATAAATATATTTTATTTATTTGTTATTATTTTATTTTATCTGCACGAGTGTGCTGCCTGCATGTATATAAGTGCACCTATGTTAGGCAATGCTCATAGAAGCTGAAGAAGGAATAGAATTCCCCAGAACTGGAGTTACAGATGGTTGTTACCCACCATGTAGATGCTGGGAATCAAACCCTAGTCCTTGGCAAGCGTCATTGCTCTTAACCTTTGACCCATATCTCCAGTCCATAAATATATTTTAAACAGAAGTGATGTTGGCACTAGAGATGTGGAAAGAGCAGCCATATTTCAGACAGGTCACTGGATTTGTCTGCTTCTCAGACATCTGGGTTTGAAGCTATGTTCCTATTGCTAAGACTTTGAAACTAAAATATAATTCATTTCACTTCTTCACTTTTGAAAATAACCTGATGAATAAAGGTCTACAGCAAATAACATCCAAGAGTGTATATACAATTGTACATGCAATTGTTCCATATACAATATTATGGCTTATAGTTAGAGTTCTTACTATTTTCCAGGTGTTGTTTAAACAGAATGAATTCGTTCAGTCCTCATAATCAAATGTGAGGTAGATAGTAGGGCCAACTCCATTTTATCAGACAAGCAAGTTCAAGCACAGTTATGTTAAGCAATTTACTTCAGTTTAAAGAACTGGAACATGTGAAGGTCACCAGGCTCTGGAGGCTAGGCATTCTCACTAAGCTCTTCATTGCTTGAGATAGCAAAGAAACAGGAGTTAGGCTGTTTAGTCACCAAATGACTTTTAAGTGCCTGTCATGTGCAAGTCGGTAGACATCAAGTGGTAAATGTCCAGTCTGTTTATGCTGCTATAACAAAATACTAGGCCTGAATAATTTATAAAGAATAAAATATTATTTTATGTTAGTTCTAGAGGCTGGAAAGTGCAAGACCAGGGATGGGTCCAACTGTCTCATCAGAGCTAGGCTTTAATTTCAAATGGTGCTTTATTGCTGCATCTTCTAGAAAAGAAAAATGCTGTGATCTCACATAGCACAAGGTAGAATGGCAAAATGGAACAGTGCTATACCAAGCCTCTTTTATGATGGCTATATCCCCATGCATGAAAGTTATCTTTCATTTTTTTTTTATTTTTTTATTTTTGTATGTGTATGAATGTACTGTCTGCATGTAGGTTTGTGCACCCATGTCGTGCAATGCCGCAGAGGTCAGAACAGGGTCTCGGATTCCCCTGGAACTGGAGTTCTCCTGGAATTGGAGTTACAGATGGTTCTGAGCCGCCATGTGGGTGCTGGGGATCGAACCCGGGTCCTCTGCAAGAGTGTCAGTGCTCTTAACCGCTAGGCTATCTCTCCAGCCCCGAAAGTTATCTTTCAAAGGCCTCTTTTTTTTATTGATGTTTTGTGTATTTCAGACATCATTTTTCAATTCAGTTCAGGCATATTCCCCTTTCCCTTCCCCCCACCCCATCCCACCCCGGTAGTATCAAAGGCCTCTTTTTTTGTCTCTCTGTAGCCTCCTAGATGTCCTGGAACTCTCTCTGTAGACCAGGCTAGCCTTGAACTCACAAAGATCTGCCTGCCTCTACCTCCCAAGTGCTAGGATTAAAGGCGTGCACCACCACACCCAGCTTAAAGGACTCTTAATACCATCATATTAACCATTGACTTTTAAAGGCTGAATTGTTAAGGACATATATTCAAAGTATAGTAATAAGTAAAACGGACTGTCTTAGTTTGCCTTCAAATGCTGTGATAAAAACACGGAACAAAACCAACTTGGGGAGAAAAAGGTTTATTTTCTTTTATACCTCTCAGGTCATAGTTCATCATCAAGGGAACCCAAGGCAGGAAATCGGGGCAGGAACCTGGAGCATAGACCATGGAGGACTACTGCTTACTGGTTTGCTTCTCAGGCCTGGGTTCAGTCTGATTTCTTTCTTTCTTTCTCTTTTGGTGGCAAACGCCTTTATTTTTTTTATTATATATTAAGGGATTCAAAATATAAGAGAACAGTTGTTTTCAGATCACATTGACGTTGCTAAGTTTGCCATACAATTAGGTAATTGGTGCTAGCATCCACAGATGAGGGATACCATTTGTCCTTAGTTTTTCTGGGACTGTGTTACTTCACTCAGCATGATATCTTCTAGCTCCATCCATTTACCTGCAAAACTAATGATGTCATTTTTTTTACCGATGCATAGAACTCCATTGTGTAGATGTAACACATTTTCTCTATCCATTCATCAGTTGAGGGCCACTTGGGTTGGTTCCAGCTCCTTGCTGTTGTGAAGAGAACTGCAATAAACATGGCTGTGCAAGTGTCTATGTGGTAAGATGAGTCTTGTGGGTACATACCCAGGAGTGGTATGGCTGGGTTGGGTGGCAAGTTCATTCCAAGTCTTCCAAGGGTTCTCCACACTGCTTTTCATAGTAGCTGCACGAGTTTACATTCCCACCAGCAGTGGATGAGTGTTCCCCTTTCCCCACAACCTCTCCAGCACTTGGTATCATTTGTTTTCTTTATCCTAGCCAGTCTTATTAGAGTAAGATGATATCTTAAAGTGGTATTGATTTGCATTTCCTTAATGATTAATGTTGTTGAACACGTCTTAAGATATTTCTCAGCCATTTCTAATCCCTCACTTGTGAAGTCTCTGTTCAGCTCCTTGCTCCATCTATTGAGTGGGTCATTTGTTTTCTTTCTTCTTTGTTTTTTGAGTAGTTTATATATTCTGGATGTTAATGATCTGTCAGATGTGTCACTGGAGAAGGTTTCCTCCCACTTTGTGGGATTTTTCTTCCCTTCCTTGATTGTTTCTTTTGATGTACAGAAGCTTTTGAGTTTAATGAGATCCCATTTGTCAATTGTCGACCTTAATTCTTGTGCAGCTGCTGTCTGATATAGGAAGTCTTTTCCTATGCCTATGTCTTGTAGTCTGCTGCCAACTTTTTCTTCTATCGCCTTCAGAGTTTGGGGGTTCACTTTGAGGTCTTTGATCCATCTGGAGTTGATTTTTGTTCAGGGTGAGAGGTAGGTGTTTAATTTCATTCTTCTGTGATGATCCAGTTTTGCCAACACCACTTGCTGAAGATGCTGTCTTTTCTCCATTGTGTCTTCTTGGCCCCCTTGTCAAATATGAGATGGCTGAAATTGTATGTGCTCAAGTTTGGATCTTTAGTTTTGTTCCATTGGTCAACAGTTCTGTTTTTGTGCCAGTGCCAAGCTGTTTTTATGACTATAGCCCTGTATTATAGTTTGAAGTTTGGTATAGAGATGGCCCCTGAATTGCTCTTTTCACTCAGGGTTGTTTTGGCTATTTGGGGTCTTTTGTTTTTCCAAATGAAATTAAGGATTATTTTCCAAGCCTGTGAAGAAACTCTTGAGGATTTTAATTGGGATTGCATTAAATGTATAAAAGAGTCTGGGTAGAATGGACATTTTTACTATGTTAATTTTCCCAATGAATGAGCGTGGGAGGTTTTTCCATCTTCTGATGTCTTCTTCAATTTCTTTCTTTAAGGGATTAAAATTTTTGTTGTAGAAATCTTTAGTATCTTTGGTTAGGTTTGTTCCTAGGTATTTTATTGTTTTTGAGGCTATTGTGAGTGGGAAGGTCTCTTTGAATTCCCTCTTCAGTTGCTTATTGTTGGTGTAAAGAAACGCTACTGATTTTTCTAGGTTAATTTTGTATCCTGCCACATTACTGAAGCTGTTAATCATTTCTAGGAGTTTTCTGGTGGAGTTTTTAGCATTTCTTAAGTAAATAAACATATCATCAGCAAAAAGGAATAGCTTAACTTCCTCTTTTCCAATTAGTACTCCTTTAGTTTCCTTTTCTTGCATTATTGCCCTAGCAAGTGTTTCAAGCACTATGCTGAAGAGGAGTGGTGACAGGGGGAAGCCTTGCCAAGTTCCCACCTTTATTTTTTTATTTTATTTTTTTTTTTTTGGTCTTTTCGAGACAGGGTCTCCCTGTAGTCCCAGCTGTCCTGGAACTCACTGTGTAGACCAGGCTGGCCTTGAACTCACAAAGATCCGCCTGCCTCTGCCTCCCAAGTGCTAGGATTAAAGGCGTGCGCCACCACACCCGGCTTTTTTT
>VZQC01012184.1:961730-994806 GCA_009823505.1 Rhizomys pruinosus
GTTTTGGCTCCAATGGGGGGAGTGCTTTTGCCAGGAGATACAGCAAACGTTCTATTGAACTGGAAGCTAAGACTTCCCCCTGGCCACTTCGGGCTTCTACTGCCTTTAAGCCAACAGGCTAAGGAAGGAATAACAGTAGTAGGAGGAGTGATTGATCCAGACTACCATGGGGAAATTGGACTTTTTCTCCACAATGGGGGCAAGGAAGATTATGTCTGGAAGGCAGGAGATGCTGTAGGGCGCCTTCTGGTGCTACCATGTCCTATGATTAAGGTCAATGGGAAACTCCAACAACCCAAACCAGACAGGACAATAAATGGCCCAGACCCTTCAGGGATGAAGGTATGGGTCACTCCTCCAGGGAAAGAGCCAAGACCTGCAGAGGTGCTTGCTGATGGCGGAGGAAATACAGAATGGGTAGTAGAAGAAGGTAGTCATAAATATCAGCTGAAGCCACGGGACCAGTTGCAGAAACGTGGATTATAATAGATATTAACTTTTGTCCTATTTGGTTAAGAATGTGCTTGTTCATATATATACGTATATTAAGCAGATACTTGTGTTGTTCCCTTTTGAATGTGCAACTGAGATAAGTGTTAAGTGTTGTCATATTTAGGTTATTAGATACTGAAGGACTAAGTGTTCCTCAAGGACATTACCACCTACTCTAAGATATAATGCTTTGCTATTGCACATGAGACACTTATAACATGTTAGGTGGAATTATGACCTTGCCATTGTTTGCAATTGACATTTAAGCATAACATAAGGAGAGGCTATTTATTGGGTGTCAAGTTGACAAGGGGTGGACTTGTGATGGTTAATCCTGGGTGTCAACTTGACTGGACTAAGGAACAAATAAGAGAAAAGGATCTTCGGATTTGACCACCTCAACCCGGATGGCCCACCCCAAATGTGGTCGTTACCTTCTGCCGGCAGGAAGTATAAAGGGCCACAGCAGAGGGAGCTGGTCCCTTTTTTTCCTGTGGCTTCCCTCTCTCTCTCTGGTGAGTTTGTCTTGCTGCTGTGATCAACCCTTTCGATCCCAGCGTGTACTGAGACTGGCAGATCTCCTGGAATCCACCGGGCTTTCACCACCAGATTGGGACTACTGAGACATCCAGCCTTGCAGACTGAGCAGTTCCCTGGATTCTCAGCCTCTCCAGTTCTGAGCATCTACTGTTGGACTACTTGAGCTCTGTCATGTGAGCAAATCAATAAATTGTAAATAGTTATATATACGTCCTGTTGCTTCTGTTTCTTTAGAGAACCCTGACTAATACAGGCGGCAAAGCCAAAACAATGTCTATAATGGCACGACCTGAAATGATCTTTGGAACTTGCTAATTAATCATGGTGTTCCCAGGAACCAAATACACAAGAAGCCTACTAAGTATTTATTTGATATGAATAAGCAGAAAAGCTCTAGAACAAATGACAGGAAGTCAACATTGGATTTCAGCATTAGCGAATCCCGTCCAGTTAACCAGTTTCCAGATGTGAGACAGTTCACAGACCCAGAACCCCTTGAATTAAGGGGTGATGGGTTCTGGTGAGGAAGGACCTTGTCACAATATCAAAGAGTTATGCTTTTGGCCTTTCTCCTTTCCTTCCCCAGAGGGACCTGAGTGTTTTTAGGGTAACTGTACACTGGTGAAAAGGAAATAATCAGACCTTTCGAGGCCTATTAGATACTGGTTCTGAGTTGACACTGACCCCAGGAGACCCTAAAAAGCATTGTGGCCCTCCAGTTAAAGTAGGAGCCTATGGAGGTCAGGTGATAAATGGAGTTTTGGCTGAAGTCCGACTCACAGTGGGCCCAGTGGGTCCCAGAATTCATCCTGTGGTTATTTCCCTAGTCCCAGAATGTATAATTGGGATAGATATAATTAGAAATTGGCAGAATCCCCACATTGGTTCCCTGATCTGTGGAGTGAGGGCTATTATGGTTGGAAAGGCCAAATGGAAACCATTGGTGTTGCCTCTACCAGGGAAAATAGTGAACCAAAAACAGTATCGTATCCCTGGAGGGATTGCGGAGATTAATGCCACTATCAAGGATTTGAAAGATGCAGGGGTGGTGATTCCTACCACATCTCCATTTAACTCTCCAATTTGGCCTGTGCAAAAGACAGATGGATCATGGAGAATGACAGTTGACTATCGAAAACTCAACCAAGTAGTGACACCAATTGCAGCCGCTGTACCAGATGTGGTGTCCTTACTCGAGCAGATTAATATGTCTCCTGGTACCTGGTATGCAGCTATTGATCTGGCCAATGCTTTTTTCTCAATACCGGTTCATAAGGACCACCAGAAGCAATTTGCTTTCAGCTGGCAAGGCCAACAGTATACCTTTACTGTCTTACCTCAGGGGTATGTTAACTCTCCAGCGTTGTGCCATAACTTAGTTAGAAGGGATCTTGATCGCCTGACTCTTCCACAAAATATCACACTGGTCCACTATATTGATGATGTTATGTTGATTGGACCCAGTGAACAGGAGGTAGCAGCTAGCCTAGACTTGTTGGTAAAGCATATGCGCATGAGAGGATGGGAAATAAATCCAACTAAAATTCAAGGGCCATCTACCTCGGTGAAGTTTCTAGGAGTTCAGTGGTGTGGAGCATGCAGAGACATTCCTTCTAAGGTAAAGAATAAGTTGTTGCACCTGGCCCCTCCCTCCACCAAGAAAGAAGCACAACGTCTGGTGGGTCTTTTTGGATTCTGGAGGCAGCACATTCCTCATCTGGGTGTGTTACTACGACCCATATATCAGGTGACTCGTAAGGCAGCAAACTTTGAGTGGGGCTTGGAACAGGAAAAGGCTCTTCAACAGGTCCAGGCTGCAGTGCAGGCTGCTCTGCCCCTAGGGCCATATGATCCAGCAGACCCAATGGTGCTTGAGGTATCAGTGGCAGATAGAGATGCTGTCTGGAGTCTGTGGCAGGCTCCCATAGGGGAATCACAGCGGAGGCCCTTGGGATTTTGGAGCAAGGCTCTACCTTCATCTGCAAACAACTATTCTCCTTTTGAGAGACAGCTCTTAGCCTGCTATTGGGCCTTAGTGGAAACTGAACGTTTGACAATGGGCCACCAAGTCACCATGCGACCTGAGCTGCCCATCATGAGCTGGGTGTTATCTGACCCACCAGACCATAAAGTAGGACGTGCACAGCAACAGTCCATTGTCAAATGGAAGTGGTACATACGGGACAGGGCCCGGGCAGGCCCTGAGGGCACAAGCAAGCTACATGAAGAAGTTGCCCAAATGCCTATGGTTCCCACTCCTGTTACAATGTCTCCTGGGCTTAAGCATGCACCTATGGCTTCATGGGGTTTGCCCTATGATCAGTTGACTGAGGAAGAGAAGACTAGGGCCTGGTTTACTGATGGTTCTGCACGCTATGCAGGCACCACCCAGAGGTGGACAGCTGCAGCATTACAGCCAATTTCTGAAACAACCCTAAAGGACACTGGTGAAGGAAAGTCTTCACAGTGGGCAGAACTTCGGGCAGTGCACATGGTTGTGCATTTTGCCTGCAAGGAGAAATGGCCAGAGGTTCGATTATATACTGATTCATGGGCTGTAGCCAATGGTTTGGCTGGATGGTCAGGGACTTGGAAGGAGCATGACTGGAAAATTGGTGAGAAAGACATTTGGGGAAGAAGTATGTGGATAGAGCTCTCTGAATGGTCAAAGGATGTGAAGATACTTGTGTCTCATGTAAATGCTCATCAAAAGGTGATCTCAGCAGAGGATGAGTTTAATAATCAAGTAGATCGGATGACTCGTTCTGTGGATTGTCAGCCTCTTTCTCCAGCTATCCCTGTTGTTGCTCAATGGGCCCATGAACAAAGTGGTCATGGTGGCAGAGATGGAGGTTATGCATGGGCTCAACAGCATGGACTCCCACTCACTAAGGCTGATCTGGCTACAGCTGCTGCCGAGTGCCAGATTTGCCAACAGCAGAGACCAACATTGAGCCCCCGATATGGTGCTATTCCCCGGGGTGACCAGCCAGCAACCTGGTGGCAGGTTGACTACATTGGACCACTTCCATCATGGAGGGGACAGCGTTTTGTTCTTACAGGAATAGATACTTATTCTGGTTATGGATTTGCCTTTCCTGCACGTAATGCTTCTGCCAAAACTACCATCCAGGGACTTACGGAATGCCTTATCCACCGTCATGGTATTCCTCACAGCATTGCTTCTGACCAAGGAACTCACTTCACAGCCAAAGAAGTGCGACTGTGGGCCCATGGTCATGGTATCCACTGGTCTTACCATGTTCCCCACCACCCAGAAGCAGCTGGCTTGATAGAACGATGGAATGGCCTCTTGAAGACACAGTTACAGCGCCAATTAGGTAGCAATACCCTGGAGGGCTGGGGCAAGGTTCTCCAGCAAGCAGTATATGCTTTGAATCAGCGTCCACTATATGGTACTGTTTCTCCTATAGCCAGAATTCATGGGTCCAGGAACCAAGGGGTGGAAATGGGAATGATTCCACTCACTATCACCCCTAGTGACCCAGTAGGAAAATTTTTGCTTCCTGTACCCACGACCTTGCGTTCTGCTGGTCTAGACGTTTTGGCTCCAATGGGGGGAGTGCTTTTGCCAGGAGATACAGCAAACGTTCTATTGAACTGGAAGCTAAGACTTCCCCCTGGCCACTTCGGGCTTCTACTGCCTTTAAGCCAACAGGCTAAGGAAGGAATAACAGTAGTAGGAGGAGTGATTGATCCAGACTACCATGGGGAAATTGGACTTTTTCTCCACAATGGGGGCAAGGAAGATTATGTCTGGAAGGCAGGAGATGCTGTAGGGCGCCTTCTGGTGCTACCATGTCCTATGATTAAGGTCAATGGGAAACTCCAACAACCCAAACCAGACAGGACAATAAATGGCCCAGACCCTTCAGGGATGAAGGTATGGGTCACTCCTCCAGGGAAAGAGCCAAGACCTGCAGAGGTGCTTGCTGATGGCGGAGGAAATACAGAATGGGTAGTAGAAGAAGGTAGTCATAAATATCAGCTGAAGCCACGGGACCAGTTGCAGAAACGTGGATTATAATAGATATTAACCTTCGTCCTATTTGGTTAAGAATGTGCTTGTTTATATATGTATATATATATATGTATATATGTATGTATATTAAGTGGATACTTGTGTTCCCCTTTGAATGTGCAACTGAGATATGTGTTAAGTGTTGTCATATTTAGGTTATTAGATACTGAAGGACTAAGTTCTTCTCAAGGACATTACCACCTACTCTAAGATATAATGCTTTGCTATTGCACATGAGATACTTATAACATGTTAGGTGGAATTATGACCCTGCCATCGTTTGCAATTGACATTTAAGCAGAGGCTATTTATTGGGTGTCAAGTTGACAAGGGGTGGACTTGTCATGGTTAATCCTGGGTGTCAACTTGACTGGACTAAGGAACAAATAAGAGAAAAGGGTCTTCTGATTGGACCACCTCAACCCGGATGGCCCACCCCAAATGTGGGTGTTACCTTCTGCCGGCAGGCAGTATTTAAGGCCACGGCAGCGGGAGCTGGCCCCTTTTTTCCTTCTTCCTGCGGCTTGCCTCTCTCTCATCTGGTGAGTTTGCCTTGCTGCTGTGATCAACCTTTCGGATCCCAGCGTGTACTGAGACTGGCAGATCTCCTGGAATCCATTCGGGCCTTCAGCACTAGACTGGGACTCCTGAGACATCCAGCCTTGCGGACTGAGCAGTTCCCTGGATTCCCGGCCTCTCCAGTTCGGCGCTACTGTTGAGCTCCGTCACGTGAGCAAATCAATAAATTGTATATAGTTATATATATTCATCCTGTTGCTTCTGTTTCTTTAGAGAACCCTGACTAATACAGATTTTGGTACCAGAAGTGGTTCTAGAGAAACAGAATTGAAAGGATGAATTTCTTTAGTGGGCTTGGTAGCCTCTGGAGCCAGCTCTCCAACCCAATGAAGCCTAGAGTTACTGAAGGCTCTCCTGGTGGCATGAAGAGGAATGATAATCCTTGGTGCAGACTATTTGATCTAATTATGAAGATAGATCCATTTGACTCACCTAACTCACCTCTTGTGAGAAGCAAGGAATTTAGTGACTCTATATATAAAACGTTCGAGAAATTGCAGAAAAATCAGGAAAATAATGATGTTGCCTTGTTGCTCCTAGCATGTCTGGATAAACTGTTAGACGAAAATATGGAGCTCGGTGATAAAAATGACCAGCTCCGGATTCGAAACAACAGTTTAAAGGTTTCCAAGTGTGCTCTGGAAGAGAATCTTCTCTCCAGCAGCCAAAGAGCTAAAGCAGCAGAAAATCAAGCTGGAGCCCTTATTATACGGTTGGCTGATTTACAACGCAAATTTAATTCCCAGCCACGAAAAGTGTCAGCAGTTAAAGTGAGAGCACTGGTGGGGAAAGGGTGGAACCCTGAAACTTGGGATGGAGATGTGTGGGAGAACTATGATGATGAGGATTTTGAACCCTCGGATTCTGAGGGATTTTCTTTATCTGAGGAATTAACCTCCCCACCCTCAGCAGAGAATCCACACCCTGCAGATCCCTCCTCCCCACCCTTGCCTGAGGAAATTAATCCCCCCCTCCCAGTGGGAGCTGATGTCCCTCAGGGCCCAACAATTGTTGCCTCTAGACCTATAACCAGATTGAAGTCTAAGCAAGCCCCTCAAGGTGAGATAGAAAGTGTGGTCCACGAGGAGGTGCGATATACTACTAAAGAAATTAATGAGTTTGCTGATTCATTCCGGCAGAAGCCTAAGGAATATGTGTGGGAATGGATTTTAAGGGTGTGGGATAATGGTGGAAGGAATATAAAATTGGATCATACTGAGTTTATCGATATGAGCCCACTGAGTAGAGATTCTAGGTTTAACATGGAAGCTCGAGCAGTTAAAAAAGGTGTTAAAAGTTTATTTGAATGGTTGGCTGATGTATTTATTAAAACATGGCCTACTAACAGCGAGTTAGAGATGCCTGATATTCCTTGGCTTAGTATTGATGAAGGGATTGTGAGGGTCAGGCAGATGGGCATGCTCGAGTGGATTCGAAGTGTAAAACCACATTCTCCACAATATGAGGACCCAGAGGACATGCCACTCACTGAATTTATAAGATGGAAAGTACTGAGAGAGACACCAGAACATTTGAAGAGCTTTGTTTTTGCTCTATTTCTTATGCCAGATCTTACAGTTAGAGAAGTTGTGGCTCGTTTGCATAAATTAAATGTACACGTAGTAGGTCTAACAGGACCTCAGGGTAGGCGTCAGGTGGCAGCACTGAATCGCAGAAGGCCAGATGAGCGTAGTTACAGTAATTATCATAATGGGTGGCAAAGGCAAAACAATACCTATAATGGCATGACCCGAAATGATCTTTGGAACTGGCTAATTAATCATGGTGTTCCCAGGAACCAAATACATAAGAAGCCTACTAAGTTTTTATTTGATCTGTATAAGCAGAAAAGCTCTAGAACGAATGACAGGAAGTCAACATTTGATTTTAGGAGTAGCGAATCCCGCCCAGTTGACCGGTTTCCAGACTTGAGACAGTTCACAGACCCAGAACCCCTTGAATGAAGGGGTGGCCGGGTTCCAGTGAGGAAGGACCTTGTCACAATACCAAAGAGTTATGCTGTTTGCCTTCCTCCTGTCCTTCCCCAGAGGGACCTGAGGCCTTTTACTAGGGTAACTGTACACTGGGGAAAAGGAAATAATCAGACTTTTCGAGGCCTATTGGATACTGGTTCTGAGTTGACACTGATCCCAGGAGACCCTAAAAAGCATTGTGGCCCTCCGGTTAAAGTAGGGGCCTATGGAGGTCAGGTGATAAATGGAGTTTTGGCTGAAGTCCGACTCACGGTGGGCCCAGTGGGTCCCAGAACGCATCCCGTAGTTATTTCCCCAGTCCCAGAATGTATAATTGGGATAGATATAATTAGAAATTGGCAGAATCCCCACATTGGTTCCCTGATCTGTGGAGTGAGGGCTATTATGGTTGGAAAGGCCAAATGGAAACCATTGGTGTTGCCTCTACCAGGGAAAATAGTGAACCAAAAACAGTATCGTATCCCTGGAGGGATTGCGGAGATTAATGCCACTATCAAGGATTTGAAAGATGCAGGGGTGGTGATTCCTACCACATCTCCATTTAACTCTCCAATTTGGCCTGTGCAAAAGACAGATGGATCATGGAGAATGACAGTTGACTATCGAAAACTCAACCAAGTAGTGACACCAATTGCAGCCGCTGTACCAGATGTGGTGTCCTTACTCGAGCAGATTAATATGTCTCCTGGTACCTGGTATGCAGCTATTGATCTGGCCAATGCTTTTTTCTCAATACCGGTTCATAAGGACCACCAGAAGCAATTTGCTTTCAGCTGGCAAGGCCAACAGTATACCTTTACTGTCTTACCTCAGGGGTATGTTAACTCTCCAGCGTTGTGCCATAACTTAGTTAGAAGGGATCTTGATCGCCTGACTCTTCCACAAAATATCACACTGGTCCACTATATTGATGATGTTATGTTGATTGGACCCAGTGAACAGGAGGTAGCAGCTAGCCTAGACTTGTTGGTAAAGCATATGCGCATGAGAGGATGGGAAATAAATCCAACTAAAATTCAAGGGCCATCTACCTCGGTGAAGTTTCTAGGAGTTCAGTGGTGTGGAGCATGCAGAGACATTCCTTCTAAGGTAAAGAATAAGTTGTTGCACCTGGCCCCTCCCTCCACCAAGAAAGAAGCACAACGTCTGGTGGGTCTTTTTGGATTCTGGAGGCAGCACATTCCTCATCTGGGTGTGTTACTACGACCCATATATCAGGTGACTCGTAAGGCAGCAAACTTTGAGTGGGGCTTGGAACAGGAAAAGGCTCTTCAACAGGTCCAGGCTGCGGTGCAGGCTGCTCTGCCCCTAGGGCCATATGATCCAGCAGACCCAATGGTGCTTGAGGTATCAGTGGCAGATAGAGATGCTGTCTGGAGTCTGTGGCAGGCTCCCATAGGGGAATCACAGCGGAGGCCCTTGGGATTTTGGAGCAAGGCTCTACCTTCATCTGCAAACAACTATTCTCCTTTTGAGAGACAGCTCTTAGCCTGCTATTGGGCCTTAGTGGAAACTGAACGTTTGACAATGGGCCACCAAGTCACCATGCGACCTGAGCTGCCCATCATGAGCTGGGTGTTATCTGACCCACCAGACCATAAAGTAGGACGTGCACAGCAACAGTCCATTGTCAAATGGAAGTGGTACATACGGGACAGGGCCCGGGCAGGCCCTGAGGGCACAAGCAAGCTACATGAAGAAGTTGCCCAAATGCCTATGGTTCCCACTCCTGTTACAATGTCTCCTGGGCTTAAGCATGCACCTATGGCTTCATGGGGTTTGCCCTATGATCAGTTGACTGAGGAAGAGAAGACTAGGGCCTGGTTTACTGATGGTTCTGCACGCTATGCAGGCACCACCCAGAGGTGGACAGCTGCAGCATTACAGCCTATTTCTGAAACAACCCTAAAGGACACTGGTGAAGGAAAGTCTTCACAGTGGGCAGAACTTCGGGCAGTGCACATGGTTGTTCATTTTGCCTGGAAGGAGAAATCGGCAGAGGTTCAATTATATACTGATTCATGGGCTGTAGCCAATGGTTTGGCTGGATGGTCAGGGACTTGGAAGGAGCATGACTGGAAAATTGATGAGAAAGATATCTGGGGAAGAAGTATGTGGATAGAGCTCTCTGAATGGTCAAAGGATGTGAAGATACTTGTGTCCCATGTAAATGCACATCAAAAGATGATCTCAACAGAGGATGAGTTTAATAATCAAGTAGATCGGATGACTCCTTCTGTGGATAGTCAGCCTCTTTCTCCAGCTGTCCCTGTTGTTGCTCAATGGGCCCATGAACAAAGTCGTCATGGTAGCAGAGATGGAGGTTATGCATGGGCTCGACAGCATGGACTTCCACTCACCAAGGCTGATCTGGCTACAGCTGCTGCCGAGTGCCAGATTTGCCAACAGCAGAGACCAACATTGAGCCCCTGATATGGTGCTAGTCCCTGGTGTGACCATCCAGCAATCTGGTGGCAGGTTGACTACATTGGACCACTTCCATCATGGATGGAACAGCGTTTTGTCCTTACAGGAATAGATACTTATTCCTGTTATGTGTTTGCCTTTTCTGCACATAATTCTCCTGTCAAAACTACCATCCAGGGACTTACAGAATGCCTTATCCACCATCATGGTATTCCTCACAGCATCGCTTCTGACCAAGGAACTCACTTCACAGCCAAAGAAGTGCGATAGTGGGCCCATGATCATGGTATCCACTTTTCTTTCCATGTTCTCCACCACCCAGAAGAAGATGGCTTGATAGAACGATGGAATGGCCTCTTGAAGACACAGTTACAGTGTAGCAATACCCTGGAGGGCTGGGGCAAGGTTCTCCAGCAGGCAGTATATGTTTTGAATCAGCGCCCACTATATGGTACTGTTTCTCCTATAGCCAGAATTCATGGGTCCAGGAACCAAGGGGTGGAAGTGGGAGTGATTCCACTCACTATCACCCCTAGTGACCCAATAGGAAAATTTTTGCTTCCTGTACCCATGACCTTGCATTCTGCTGGTCTAGATGTTTTGGCTCCAAAGGGGGGAGTGCTTTTGCCAGGAGATACAGCAAACGTTCCATTGAACTGGAAGATAAGATTTCCCCCTGGCCACTTGAGCTTCTACTGCCCTTAACCCAACAGGCTAAGGAAGGAATAAGGAAGGAATAACTGTAGGATGAAATGTGATTGATTCAGACTACCATGGGGAAATTGGACTTTTTTCCACAATGGGGGCAAGAAGATTATGTCTGGAAGGCAGGAGATGCTGTAGGGCACCTTCTGGTGCTACCGTGTCCTATGATTAAGGTCAATGGGAAACTCCAACAACCCAAACCAGACAGGACAAGAAATGGCCCAGACCCTTCAGGGATGAAGATATGGGTCACTCCTCCAGGGAAAGAGCCAAGACCGGCAGAAGTGCTTGCTGATGGTGGAGAAAATACAGAAGAATGTAGTCATAAATATCAGCTGAGGCCACAGGACCAGCTGCAGAAACGTGGATTATAATAGATATCAACTTTTGTCCTATTTGGTTAAGAATGTGCTTGTTCATATATATGTATATTAAGCAGATACTTGTGTTGTTCCCTTTTGATTGTGCAACTGAGATAAGTGTTAAGTGTTGTCATATTTAGGTTATTAGATACTGAAGGACTAAGTGTTCCTCAAGAACATTACCACCTACTCTAAGATATAATGCTTTGCTATTGCACATGAGACACTTATAATATGTTAGGTGGAATTATGACCTTGCCATTGTTTGCAATTGACATTTAAGCATAAAATAAGGAGAGGCTATTTATTGGGTGTCAAGTTGACAAGGGGTGGACTTGTGATGGTTAATCCTGGGTGTCAACTCGACTGGACTAGGGATGAACAAATAAGAGAAAAAGGATCTTTGGATTGGACCACCTCAACCTGACTGGCCTACCCCAAATGTGGGTGCTACCTTCTGCCGGCAGGCAGAATTAAAGGCCACGGCAGAGGGAGCTGGTCCCTTTTTTCCTGCGGCTTGCCTCTCTGATCTGGTGAGTTTGTCTTGCTGCTGTGTTCTTCCCTTCAGATCCCAACGTGTACTGAGACCGGCAGATCTCCTGGAATCCATTGGGCCTTCAGCACCAGATTGGGACTACTGTGACATCCAGCCTTGCAGACTGAGCAGTTCCCTGGATTCTCAGCCTCTCCAGTGCAGCATGCCTACTGTTGGACTCCTTGAACTCTGTCATGTGAGCAAATCAATAAATTGTATATAGCTATATATTCGTCCTGTTGCTTCTGTTTCTTTAGCGAACCCTGACTAATGCAGTCTCCATGTGTTCTTGTGAATAGTAGGTCTTATCCTGGTGTTGATATTGACCTTTATTGCATTGTGGTCTGATAGAATGTATGAAATTATTTAAATCTTTTTGTACTTGTGGAGGTTTCTTCTGTGTCCCAATATGTGGTTAATTTCAGAGAACAATCTGTGGGGTGCTGAGTACAAAGTGTATTCTCTGGTATTAGGGTGGAATATTCGGTAGAAGTCTGTGAGGTCCATTTGGTGTATCATATCATTCAGTTCAGATGTCTCTGTTTATTCTTTGTCCTGTTGACCTGTCCAAAGAGCTCAGTGGGGAATTGATGTCCCCTACTATGAGTGTACTGGGGTTAATCTGTGCCTTGTTGTTCTGGAGAATTGTCTTTATAAAGTTTGGTGCACCAGAGTTTGGTGCATATATATTCATAATTGTGAAATCTTCTTGGTGAATTGTTCCTTTGATAAAAATGTAATGGCCTTCTTTGTCTCTTCTAACTTCTTTTAACTTGAAATCTATTTTGCCTGATATTAAAATAGCAACACCTGCTTTCTTTTTGGTACCTTTTGCTTGGAATATTTTTTTCCATCCTTTCACTTTATGGTGGTGCCTGTCCTTGAAGGTAATATGTGTTTCTTGTAGATAGCTTATCAATGGGTTCTGTTTCCTAATCCAATCTCCCAGTCTATGCCTTTTGATTGGGGAATTTAGTCCATTAATATTTAAGGTTACTGATAGGTTTGTGTTGCTTCCTTTTGCCTTATTATCCACTTGCAGTTTTGGTTTAGGTTTCTACTTCTGCAGTTATGCTTTTATTGATTTCTCTTTATCGGTACCTGGGGATGGTTGATCCTTTCTTCTGTCCTTTGAATTGCTTCAAGTATTCTCTGCAAGGTTGGTTTTCCGGACATGAATTTTTTTTCATATTGTTTGTGTCATGGAGGATTTTTCTCTCTCTGTCAATTAGAATCAACATTTTTGCTGGATATAGTAACCTGCGTTGGCATCTATTGTCCTTTAACACTGGGAATGCTTTGCTCCACGTTCTTCTTGCTCTCACAGTTTGCATTGAGAAGTCAATTGTAATTCTGATAGGTTTCCCCTTATAGGTCACTTGTTTTTCTCGTGTGGCTTTAAGGATTTTGTCTTTGTTTTGGGCATCTAGAATTTTAACTATAATATGGCATGGAGAGTTTCTTTTCTGATCTTGTCTGTTTGGAGTTCTATGTGCTTCTTGTATTTGTATTGGTTTGTCTTTTTTTAATTTGGGGAAATTTTCATCTATTATTCTGTTGAAGATCTGATCAATACCATTCTCTTGGGATTCTTCTCCTTCCTCTCTTCCTATGATGCGGAGGTTTGATCTTTTCTTAGTGTCCCACAGTTCCTGGTTGTTCCACTTTTGTGTATTTTTAAATTTTTCATAATTTTTTCTTTAGGTTTTTAGTTGTTCTTTGTTATTTTCCAGGTCTGATATTCTTTGTTCTTCTTCCTCCATTCTGCTTCTGAGGCTTTTTCCACTCCTTTCCTCTTGATTGGATGAGTGCTTGATTTCCTTTTTCATTTCCTCTTCTCATTTCTTTAGTATTTCTACTTCCTTTTGGAGCTTCTCAATCTCTTCCTGTAGCTCTTTGCTTCAGTGGTTGGTTTCCTTATCTTTTTCAGCATGGGATCTTTTCAGTGTTTCCACTTCCTTCCAGAGTTTGCCATTCTCTCTCTCTAGGTCCTTCTTGAGTTTTTCATTCTCTTTTCTTAATTCTTTGATTTGCTTTCTATAATCTTGTACTTCTTTAAGTATGTTCACAATTGTACTTCTAATATCTGTGTCCTGGGCCATCCCCAGGGGGGATCCCACTGTAGGAATCTTCCACAGGTTTGGTAGAGCTTGGTGTGGAATTATCCTGCACCTTTCCCATGTTGTCTCTTCTTCGTGTCCCTGGCATATGTGTTTCTCTTTTCCTGTATTCCAATGTGAATCCCAAATGCCTCTTCACTGTGTTGAAGGCTTGCTTTGCTTGCCTCCTTCAGATGCCTTCGTGGTTTGTTTGATTTGTTTTTCTCCTTTTCTCCTTGCTTGTGGAGTGTTGACTTGTCTAAGCTTTAGGCTTTCTACTGGAAGTTATTGGAAGTCTAAGTCACTCTTCCCTTTCTGTTCTGAAGGTTCTCCAAAAGAATCCACTTCGACACTCCTTCAGCTATCCCAGTTGGGGAGGTTGTTGCTGTTTAGCCCACACCCTAGTACCTGTGCTTCAGGTGGTCTTGGGAGATCCCTGCTCTCAAGACTCACACAAACCCACCTTTTTTTAAAATTTTTTTAATAATTTTTTAATTTTATTTATTTCTGTATGTGTATGAAGGTATTGTCTGCATGCAAGTTTGTGCACCCGTGTAGTGCAATGCCGTGGAGGTCAGAAGAGGGTGTCGGATTCCCCTGGAACTGGAGTTCTCCTGGAATTGGAGTTTCAGATGGTTCTTGGTTGCCATGTGGGTGCTGGGGATCGAACCTGGGTCCTCTTAACCGCTAGGTCATCTCTCCATCCCTCGAACCCACCTTTTATATCAGCTGGGAGGACAACTCCACCCCCACAGCCACACAAGCCAATAGGGCCAAAGATGAGGAAATACAATCAAAGAATCCACCAGGCTGAAGCACCCAGCTCCTACCTGTGCTTCAGGTGGTCTTGGGAGATCCCAGATCCTCAGCCTGCTTTTTTATACAAGACAAGAACACCTGCCTGCTCAGGGGTGCTACTACAAACAGTGGGCTGGGGCCTTGCACATCACTCAAAAATCAAGGAAATGCCTCCACAGACTTGGCAACAGGCCAATCCAATAGAGCTGATTCTTCAATTGAGATTTCCTCTACAAAGGTGTGTCAAGTTGACAACTAAATCTATCTAACACATAGACATAGTGTCTGCCCACACCATCAGCCAGTGAGTGTAAAAGGCTTGTAAAAAATGTGAATTCAAAATTTCACCTTGAAAGTCTTGACTGGTTAATCTGTACCAAGTCTCAGGAACATGCATTTCTAGTGTGTACACAAAGTTTCTAATGGTGATGGGAACATTTTGAAGAATTTTTGGTCAAACATTGGGTTTTTTAACGTCTGTCTCTAAATTGAAATTGGACAAAAGGAGACCCATACACCTCAATATCACCCACTGGGAAAGCAACTCAATATGTGTGCTGTATGCCAGAGAGAGTTAACTTGATGGTGGGAAGAGGAGAATCAGAACAGCCCTTAAGTAGAGAGGTCACCTGACAGACACAGTCCTGACAAGAGACTAGGCAGGATCCAAGAATTCACAGTACCATTTAGCCTTTAGTTACTGATATAAGAAGGCTTGATTTAAATGTATACAGTATAATAGTATAATCATATAAAATAATAGTGTAAAATAATAGTATAAAATAATGGTATAAAATAATAGTATAATAGTATAAAAGTATAATTTAAAAATGCCTTTAAAAAGCCATCTCCTAGTTGACTCTTCTCAAAGCCATATAGGGCCCTCATTCATTGATGAGTACACTGACTGAAAATCAAGGAAAGTTGACTATGATGGAGGACAAGAAGCTCGAAGTTCTCAGTCTCATCATCAGCTCCCAATTTTGCTCTTTACATTATAGAACATCTGCCTGTTCTCCACATGCGAAGACTGAGTAACAACCAAAATTTTTCATGTATTATAATCAAAACAATAGAACTTTAATGCCTTTTCACATTCAAAATTACTATATAATTACAATTATAATCCTGAAGCAGCCCAACATCTACCCAACCCACAACTACAAAATTATGTTTGGGCCACTGATTATAAGCAGTGTTGAGAACAGCATGTCTGGAAAAGCCAGAATACTTGGGGTCTAGGGACACTCTGCCCAGTTTATGAAACTCAATTGCAGGAGTATGTCATTCCAAATCTTTAGAATGAAGTGCTGGTGAAGGTAAGGTAGAATATAACTCTCCACTTTCTGATCACAGACAGACATGAAATACAAAATTAATGTAGAGCCAAGAATCAAATGGAGCATAAGAATGTGTTTCTTGAAAGTATCTGTGCATATTCATATGAGTTCTATGTGTACTAATGTGAAGCTTTGTTTTCATACATAATGTATACAATTCTTTTTTTTTTTTTTTTTTNCTCTCAGCCTCAGTGTGTGTGAAGGGGTGCAGGGGCATCTGCCAGCTGATCAAGGGGGCAGGGTGGCCAAGCTTTCAGCTCAGCTCTGTGCACCCTTGGGCCACCTCCCTCCCCCCATCAGCAGTTGTCCATATTCTTCTTCAAAGGTCTCCCCTTCAATACTTCTAACATCATGAAGGGAATAAGTCTAAATAAAAGATGTACACTTTTTTTTTTTTTTTTTTTGGTCTTTTTGAGACAGGGTCTCCCTTTAGTCACAGCTGTCCTGGAGCTCACTCTGTATACCAGGCTGACCTTGAATTCACAGAGATCTGCCTGCCTCTGCCTCTGCCTCCTGAGTGCTGGGATTAAAGGCGTGTGCCACCATGCCCGGCTCAAGATATGCTTCTTATTGTAGGTTGTAGTTAAAACAATTGGACATCCATTGATTTAGAGGACATTTTTCAGTTCCAGTGCTTGGTAATTCTGTTATTTCACCTCATCTCTTATTGACCTTATGATAACCACATTAACACCTATGAATCCAAAGTTTTTCCCACTTTGCAAGAACTTCAAACATCAGATGTGCATAATGAAGAATATTTATGCTCCTAGAATGCCCTTTTCTGATTTCCTGTTTGCATTAGACACTCTTCTGTTGCTGTGATAAAACACCATGACCAAGGAACTTATAAAAGGAAGAGTTTATTTGAGCTTATGGTGGTTCCAGGGAATTAGAGTCCATTGTGGCAGGAGGCGTGGCAGCTGGATCTGGAGCGGCAAACCGAGGGTCACATCTCGCAAAGAGCACAGGAAGCAGAGAGAGGGCGACTGTAAACCACGAGGCTTGTTAAAACTCACTAAGCCTGCCCCCAGTGACTCACTTCTTCCAGCTCGGCCACACACCCCAAGACCTCCAAAAACAGCGCCACCAACTGGAGACAAACGTCTGAATACCTAGAGCCTATGGGGGACACTCATTCAAACCACCACACTGTTATAAGTAGATGCCAGTATTTTCTGAGCAGAACAGCTAAGGCAAACCTTTACTACAATCTCTAACAGGACAGAGAACATTTTTATAAAGAGGCCCTAATCCTTCAAGAAGTCCCAGTCACTGAGAAATATGTAAAAGATTGCCTAAGTTATGATTTCAGAAAATTGACAGGTGTATAATTAAACCATGATGGTTAGAGAACAGACAGCACAATAAAGCAAGGATCAACTAAGCCCAGGAGAGGCTCTAGGCAGTAGTTCCCAGGCTCTCCCTCCTCATCCCTTACGCTTACTCTGAGAATACTGTGATACTTCAGAATCTAAGAGAAATTAATTTTGGGTATGTTATTTCATTTTTTAAGATTCACTGTATTATTTATTTATTTATTTTGGTCTTTTTGAGACAGGGTCTCCCTGTAGTCCCATCTGGCCTGAAACTCAATATGTAGACTAGGTTGGCCTTGAACTCACAGAAATCCACTTGCCTCTGCCTCCTGAGTGTCAGGATTAAAGGTGTGCACCACCATACCTCTCTTGATTCATTTCATTTTTTTTTATTTATGTGTTCATGGGGGGGTTTCCTGCTGTTGAGGGGACTTCTTGCCCTGTGGCCACCCATGAGACTGATGATCTCACAGCCAACACTTAGCTACCAGATTGATGGTCTCATAGCCAAACACTAAGCTGTGGGATTGATGATCCCACAGCTAAATGCTGAGCCATTGAGCTAGTAACTCTTACATCCAAACACCCAGCAGGGCTGATAGCCCTGTGGTGAAACACTCAGCTGCAAGACTAATGGCTCCATGGCCAAACACAGGCACATCAGAGCTGCTGACCCCCATGACCTACCTGGAGAGCCAGCTGTGGGGTTGATAGCCTCACAACCAAGTATTTGGGCAGTAACAGCCTGGGGACCATATCAGATGGTGCACATCCATGAAAATCTGTTTATTCGATATAACAGGTAGCTTATATAGGTCACATGACATCAACTCCTAGTGACCAATCCCAGACTTCCATACCATCACATCACCCCAACTCACAGGGTGTAAACAGAGAGGTGACATGATCCTTACTCATGACTCTGAAGCATGTTGATTGAAATGTTAGCCCCCACATGCCCACGCTCAGGTCCACCCACATGTTTGTGTCTGTGTATATGTGTGTCTGTGTATGTATATGTATCTGTGTGTCTGTGTGTATGCCACAAGTGTCCAGGTGCCCACAGAGGCCAGACAAGGGTGTTGGATCCCCTGGAGCTAGAATCATATGTAATTAGATATTAGCTGACATGGGCACTGTGGGTCTATAAGAATAGCAAGAGCTTTTGCCCACTGAGCCAGCTTTTGTACATTTTTGTAGATTGAGGTTGATAACATACTTTGAATGATAGCAATTTTTTCACTCAAGGGTGTGTTTTCGGGCCCATGTCACCTCTTCACTTCCTTCTTTCGATGTATCTTTGTCAAGTGAGGAAACCCTTCAGTTATGCCCATATACCCAGAAAGCTTAAGAATCAGAGTAATACACTCAATAATCACATTTGAAGACTATCTCAGAGGAGTGCTGCGATTGGAAAGTGTGAGTTATATGAAGCCTTTGTGAAACATTCCCACCCCATATCTAGTTGATTTACACAGTTGCTGAAAGCCACCTAAAGTATGACTGTATAGAGCAACACAGGATCCTCATGATTCAAAAATCTTTAACGGCTCAAATAATGTATATAACACAATGTAGTATTTGCATATATCCCACTCACGTCCTTCTATACAGTTTAAAATATCTCTATAATTCATGTAAATACAACAAATAATTGTCATTCTGTGATATGTGTAATAACAAAACCTCTATACATGTTCAAGACTGAAACCAAATGTTTCTTAATATTTTAATCTATATTCATTTAATCCACATCTGTAGAGTTTATACACATGAAAGATTGAGTATGCAAAGATACTTAACAAATTGAAGGTACCAGAAAAAAAGAATAAACAGAAGCAAGTTAAGTCAGCAGAGGTATAGAGAATTAAACACAAGGAAAAGCTATGGAAAGGTTGAGAAGTATTGGTACAGAATTTGAGGTTCAGGAGGGAGATGTGGTTCCAGGCACACAACTAATAATTGAATCTGTCTTCCACCTAAGATCTGAGTTGGATTATTTTGACTTGGGTTGGCTCTGGCAGTAGTGTTTCCAGTCCTTTGTCAATGAATTGTGAGTCCTTGTGGGCAGACGCTATTCATAAAAGGTTTGCAGCAAAAACACTAGCAGCAAGGGAGGATAAATTCAGGGGCGCATGGATAATACCTTTGAAAAAATCTCAGGTATGTTTGGGAAAAAATTTATAGGCCTGGAGTGTTTGGTTATCATGTAAGCTTTTAGTGAGGGAAATTTTGATTCAACTGTTATCTGGATATTTTTCCAAAGTGGTGAAATTTAGAGATATCCTGATTGTGTGACAAAAGGGAGTCACTTCAATTTAAACAATCTTAAAATAGGCATCAATAGTTATTTCTGGAATAAAAGTGTATCAGACACAAAGTGTCTTTGCCAACAGAGTAAACACAGAGACACCCCTCTTAGTCATAAGAAACAATTCCAAAGGATAACAGCAATAGGATGCCCCAAAAGACAGGGGATATTTGCCAGTAGTTTAGAACACACATCCTATTCACTCTTGAAAGATGAGCAGAGATTCACATTACACTTTAATGCTCACTGACTTCAAAATCTTATAAGACTAAACAGCACAGTAGTTTATAGTGAAGAATTTGACTTTTCTTTATATTTAAGGTATGGAAATAGTCAATTACCTCAATTAGTTTTTTTGGTTTCAAATAGTTCATGTAAAACTATCATAGATGAATCATAAAACACATGAAACTTGTGAAACTCAGAATGAATTTCATTCCCAGTACTTGTGAAAGATCAGTTCCAGAGTTAGTCCTTCATTTAATTTGGGTGTACTGAATCCACTGCTGCTGTAGGCACATACTCATTGCACAATGTAGTACCATGAATAAAAGTAGGGTTAAAAGTGCTGTCTAATTCTTTGAGAATCTAGTGTGATTGGGAAAGTAAATAATACAAACTGAAATAAACCAGGATGATAATCTCCAGAATCTTGTGTTTTGCTCTTTGTGATGGTTAATCCTGCGTGTCAACTTGACTGGACTAGGGATGAATAAATAAGAGAAAAAGGATCTTCAGATTGGACTCCCTCAAGCCAGATGGCCCACCCCAAATGTGGGTGTTACCTTCTGCTGGCAGGCAGTATTAAAGGCCATTCCAGAGGGAGCTGGTCCCTTTTTTCCTGTGGCTTGCCTCTTTCTCACTGATGAGTTTGTCTTGCTGCTGTGATCAGCCCTTCAGATCCCAGTGTGTAGTGAGACTGGCAGATCTCCTGGAATCCATCAGGCCTTCAGCACCAGATTGGGACAACTGAGACATCCAGCCTTGCAGACTGAGCAGTTCCCTGGATTCTCAGCCTCTCCAGTGCAGTGTGGCTATTGTTGGACACCTTGAACTCTGACACATGAGCAAATCAATAAATTTGTATATAGTTATATATTTGTTCTATTGATTCTGTTTCTTTAGAGAACCCTGACTAATACAGATTGTGGTACTAGGAGTGGTTCTAGAGAAACAGAATTGAAAGGATGAATTTCTTTAGTGGGCTTGGTAGTTTCTGGAGCCATCTCTCCAACCTAATTATGAAGATAGATCCATTTGACTCACCTAACTCGCCTCTTGTGAGGAGCAAGGAATTTAGAGACTCTCTATATAAAACTATATATTTCTGAGAAATTGCAGAAAAATAAGGAAAATAATGATGTTGGCTGGTTACTCCTAGCATTTCTAGATAAAGTAATAGAGGAAAATAAGGAGCTCATTGATAAAATTAACCAGTTCCAGATTCACAACAACAGTTTAAAAGTTTCCAAGTGTGCTCTGGAAGAGCATCTTCTTTCCAGCAGCCAAAGAGCTAAAGCAGCAGTAAATCAAGCTGGAACCCTTATACGTTTGGCTGATTTACAATGCAAATTTAATTCCCAGCCATGAAGAGTGTTAGGAGTCAAAGTGAGAGCACTGGTGGGGACAGGGTGGAACCCTGAAACTTGGGGTGGAGATTTGTGGGAGAACCACGATGATGAGGACTTTGAACCCTTGGATTCTGAGGGATTTATTTAATCTGAGGAATTAATCTCCCTACCCTCAGCAGAGAATGCATGCCCACACCCTGCAGATCCCCCCTTCCCACCCTTGCCTGAGGAACCTAATCTCCCCTTCCCAGTGGGAGCTAATGTCCCTCAGGGCCCAGCAATTGTTGCCTCTATAACTATAACCAGAGTCAAGGCAAAGCAAGCCCCTAAAGGTGAGATAGAAAGTGTGGTCCATCCTGTTGACCAAGGGAACAAAACTGAAGATCCAAATCTAAGCACATACAATTTCAGCCATTTTATATTTGACAAGGGGGCCAAGAAGAAGCAATGGAGAAAAGACAGCATCTTTGGCAAGTGGTGTTGGCAAAACTGGATCATCACTTGTAGAAGAATGAAATTAAACCCCTACCTCTCACCCTGTACAAATGTCAACTCCAGATGGATCAAAGACCTCAATGTGAAACCCCAAACTCTGAAAGTGATAGAAGAAAAAGTTGGCAGTAGACTACAAGATATAGGCGTAGGAAAAGACGTCCTAAATCAGAGAGAAGCTGCGAAAGTATTAAGATCGACAATTGACAAATGGGACCTCATTAAACTCAAAAGCTTCTGTACATCAAAAGAAGCAATCAAGGAAGTGAGGAGAAATCCCACAGAGTGGGAGGAATCCTTCACTGCAGATACATCTGACAAAGCATTGATTTCCAGAATATATAAACTACTCAAAAAACAAAGAAAAAATAAAACAAATGACCCACTCACTAGATGGAGCAAAGAACTGAACAGAGACTTCACAAGTGAGGAATTAGAGATGTCTGAGAAACACCATAAGAAGTGCTCAACATCACTAATCATTAAGGAAATGCAAATCAAAACCACGTTAAGATATCATCTTACACCAATAAGACTGGCTAGGATCAAGAAAACAAATGATACCAAGTGCTGGAGAGGTTGTGGGGAAAGGGGAACACTCATCCACTGCTGGTGGGAATGTAAACTCATACAGCCACTATGGAAAGCAGTGTGGAGAACCCTTGGAAGACTTGGAATGAACTTGCCACCCGACCCAGCCATACCACTCCTGGGCATGTACCCTCAAGACTCACCCCACTGCAGAGATACATGCACGGCCATGTTTATTTCAGCTCACTTCACAATAGCAAGGAGCTGGAACCAACCCAAATGTCCCTCAACAGATGAGTGGATAGAGAAAATGTGGTACATCTACACAATGGAGTTCTATGCAGCAGTAAAGAAAGATGACATCATGAGCTTTGCTGGAAAATGGCTGGTGCTAGAGGACATCATGCTAAGTGAAGTAACACAGTCCTAGAAAAACAAACGATAAATGGTATCCCTCATCTGTGGATGCTAGTGCCAATTACCTAGTTGTAAATATTTCTTGTGTATGGCCCCCTGAGCTTTTCTTCAAAGCAGTTGGGAGTGATGCATATTGGAAACACCACCACCAACAACAACAACAGAAAGGACTGCATCAAAGAACTGACTGAAACAGTGAACTTCTGCTCAAAACAGTCAACTTCCTCATGGAGAATATTGAGATAGACTGAGAAAGAGATGAAACCATGTTTGACAGAATGCATGACCTCTGGTGGGGTGGGAGAATGGGGGGGACACGGGTCTAGATTTGTTAAAAAAATAAAAATAAATTTATGTGAAGAAAAAAAAAAAAAGAAAATGTGGTCCTTGAGGAGGTGCACTACACCACTAAAGAAATTAATGAGTTTGCCTATTCATTCTGGCAGAAGCCTAAGGAATATGTGTGGGAATGGATTTTAAGGGTGTGGGATAACGGTGGAAGGAATATAAAATTGGGTCAGACTGAGTTTATCAATATGAGCCCACTGAGTAGAGATTCTAGGTTTAACATGGTAGCTCAGAGCAGTTAACAAAGGTGTTAAGCTGGGCGTGGTGGCGCACGCCTTTAATCCTAGCACTTAGGAGGCAGAGGCAGGTGGATCTTTGTGAGTTTAAAGCCTGCCTGGTCTACAGAGTGAGTTCCAGGACAGCTGGGGCTACAGGGAGACCCTGTCTCAAAAAGACAAAACAAAAAGGTGTTAAAAGTTTATTTGAATGGTTGGCTGATGTATTTATTAAAACATGGCCTACTAACAGCGAGTTAGAGATGCCTGATATTCCTTGGCTTAGTATTGATGAAGAGATTGTGAGGGTCAGGCAGATGGGCATTCTTGAGTAGATTTGAGGTGTAAAACCACATTCTCCACAATATGAGGACCCAGAGGACATGCCTTTCACTGAGTTTATAAGATGGAAAGTACTGAGAGAGATGCCAGAACATTTGAAGAGCTTTGTTTTTGCTCTATTTCTTATGCCAGATCTTACAGTTAGAGAAGTTGTTGCTAGCTTGCATAAATTAAACGTACAAGTAATAGGTTTAACAGGACCTCAGGGTAGGCGTCAGGTGGCAGCACTGAATTGCAGAAGGCCGGATGAGCATAGTTATTGTAGTTATCATAATGGGCGGCAAAGGCAAAACAATGGCATGACCCGAAATGATCTTTGGAACTGGCTAATTAATCATGGTGTTCCCAGGAACCAAATACATAAGAAGCCTACTAAGTTTTTATTTGATCTGAATAAGCAGAAAAGCTCTAGAGCAAATGATAGAAAGTCAACATTGGATTTTAGCAACAGCGAATCCCGTCCAGTTAGCCAGTTTCCAAACTTGAGACAGTTCACAGACCCAAAACCCCTTGAATGACAGGGTGGCTGGGTTCTGATGAGGAAGGACCTTGCCACAATACCAAAGAATTATGCTGCTTGCCTTCCTAGTGTCCTTCCACAGAGGGACCTGAGGCCTTTTACTAGGGTAACTGTACACTGGGGAAAAGGAAATAATCAGACTTTTGGAGGCATATTGGATACTGGTTCTGAGTTGACACTGACCCAAGAGACCCTAAAAAGCATTGTGGCCCTCCGGTTAAAGTAGGAGCCTACAGAGATCAGGTGATAAATGGAGTTTTGGCTGAAGTCCGACTCACAGTGCGCCCAGTGGGTCCCAGAACTCATCCTGTGGTTATGTCCAGAGTCCCAGAATGTATAATTAGGGTAGATATACTTAGATAATGGCAGAATCCCCACGTTGGTTCCCTCACCTGTGGAGTGAGGGCTATTATGATTGGAAAGGCCAAATGAAAACCATTGGTGTTGCCTCTGCCAGGGAAAATAGTGAACCAAAAACAGTATCATGTCCCTGGAGGGACTGCAGATATTAGTGCCACCATCGAGGATTTGAAAGATCTAGGGGTGATGATTCTAAACACATCTTCATTTAACTCTGCAATTTGGCCTGTGCAAAATACAGATGGATCATGACTATCGAAAACTCAACCAAGTAGTGACACCAATTGCAGCCACTGTACCAAATGTGGTATCCTTACTTGAGGAGATTAATATGTCTCCTGGTACCTGATATGCAGCTACTGATGTGGCAAATGGTTTCTTCTCAATACCAGTTCATAAGGTCCACCAGAAGCAATTTGCTTTCAACTGGCAAGGCCAACAGTATACCTTTACTGCCTTACATCAAGGGTATGTTAACTCTCCAGCCTTGTGCTATAATTTAATTAGAAGGGATCTTGACTTCCTGACTCTTCCACAAAATATCACACTGGTCCACTATCTTGATGATGTTATGCTGATTGGACCCAGTGAACAGGAGGTAACAGCTTGTCTAGACTTGTTGGTAAAGCATATGTGCATGAGAGGATGGGAAATAAACCCAACTAAAATTCAAGGACCATCTCCCTCAGTGAAGTTTCTAGGAGTTCAGTGGTGTGGAGCATGCAGAGACATTCCTTCTAAGGTAAAGAATAAGTTGTTGCACCTGGACCCTCCCTCCACCAAGAAAGAAGCACAATGTTTTGTGGGCCTTTTTGGATTCTGGAGGCAGCATACTCCTCATCTGGGTGTGTTACTAAGATCCATATATCAGGTGACTCAGGAGGCATCAAACTTTGAGTGGGGCTTGGAACAGGAAAAGGCTCTTCAACAGGTCCAGGCTGCAGTGCAGGCTGCTCTTCCCCTTGGGCCATATGATCCAGCAGACCCAATGGTGCTTGAGGTATCAGTGGCAGATAGAGATGCGGTCTGGAGTCTGTGGCAGGCTCCCATAGGGGAATCACAGTGGAGGCCCTTGGGATTTGGAGTAAGGCTCTACCTTCATCTGCAGACAACTATTCCCCTTTTGAGAAACAACTCTTAGCCTGATATTGGGCTTTAGTGGAAACTGAATGTTTGACAATGGGCCACCAAGTCACCATGGGACCTGAGCTGCCCATCATGAGCTGGGTGTTTTCTGAACCACCAGACCATAAAGAAGGATGTGCATAGCAACAGTCCATTGTGAATTGGAAGTGGTACATATGTGACAGAGCCCAGGCAGGCCCTGAGTGCACAAACAAGCTACATGAAGAAGTTGCCCAAATGCCTACAGTTCCCACTCCTGTTACAATGCCTCCTGTGCTTAAGCATGCACCTATGGCTTCATGGAGCTTGCCCTATGATCAGTTGACCGAGGAAGAGAAGACTAGGGCCTGGTTTACTGATGGTTCTGCATGCTATGCAGACACCACCCAGAGGTGGACAGCTGCAGCATTACAGCCAATTTCTGAAACAACCCTAAAGTGGTGAAAGAAAGCCTTCACAGTGGGCAGAAATTTGGGCAGTGCACATGGTTGTTCATTTTGCCTGGAAGGAGAAATGGCCAGAGGTTCAATTATGTACTGATTCATGGGCTGTAGCCAATGGTTTGGTGGGATGGTCAGGGACTGGAAGGAGCATGACTGGAAAGTTGGTGAGAAAGACATTTGGGGAAGAAGTATGTGGACAGAGATCTCTGAGTGGTCAAAGGATGTGAAGATACTTGTGTCTCATGTAAATGCTCATCAAAAGGTGATCTCAGCAGAGAATGAGTTTAATAATCAAGTGGATCGGATGATTCATTCTGTGGATAGTCAGCCTCTTTCTCCAGCTGTCCCTGTTGTTGCTCAATGGGCCCATGAACAAAGTCATCATGGTGGCAGAGATGGAGGTTATGAATGGGCTCAATAGCATGGATTTCCATTCACCAAGGCTGATCTGGCTACAGCTGCTGCCGAGTGCCAGATTTGCCAACATCAGAGACCAACATTGAGCCCCCGATATGGCGCTATTCCCCGGGGTGACCACTCAGTAACCTGGTGGCACGTTGACTACATTGGACCACTTCCACCATGGAGGGGACAGCACTTTGTCCTTACGGGAATAGATACTTATTCTTGTTATGGATTTGCCTTTCCTGCACATAACGCTTCTGCCAAAACTACCATCCAGGGACTTACAGAATGCGTTATCCACCATCATGGTATTCCTCACAACATCGCTTCTGACCAAGGAACACACTTCACAGCAAAAGAAGTGCGACAGTGGGCCCATGGTCATGGTATCCACTGCACTTACCATGTTCCCTATGACCCAGAAGCAGCTGGCTTGACAGAATGATGGAATGGCCTCTTGAAGACACAGTTACAGTACCAATTAGGTAGCAATACCCTGGAGGGCTGGGGCAAGGTTCTCCAGCAGGCAGTATATGCTTTGAATCAGCACCCACTATGTGGTACTGTTTCTCCTATAGCCAGAATTCATGGGTCTAGGAACCAAGGGGTGGAAGTGGGAGTGATTCCACTCACTATCACCCCTAGTGACCCAGTAGGAAAATTTTTGCTTCCTGTACCCATGACCTTGCATTCTGCTGGTCTAGATGTTTTGGCTCCAAAGGGGGGAGTGCTTTTGCCAGGAGATACAGCAAACGTTCCATTGAACTGGAAGCTAAGACTTCCCCCTGGCCACTTTGGGCTTCTACTGCCCTTAAGCCAACAGGATAAGGAAGGAATAACAGTAGTAGGAGGAGTGATTGATCCAGACTACCAGGGGGAAATTGAACTTTTTCTCCACAATGGGTGTAAGGAAGATTATGTCTGGAAGGCAGTAGATGCTGTAGGGCACCTTCTGGTGCTATCATGTCCTATGATTAAGGTCAATGGGAAACTCCAACAACCCAAACCATACAGGACAACAAATGGCCCAGACCCTTCAGGGATGAAGGTATGGGTCACTCCTCCAGGGAAAGAGCCAAGACCTGCAGAGGTGCTTGCTGATGGTGGAGGAAATACAGAATGAGTACTAGAAGAAGGTAGTAATAAATATCAGCTAAGGCCACGGGACCAGTTAGAGAAACATGGATTATAATAGATCTTAACTTTTGTCCTATTTGGTTAGGATGTGCTTGTGCATATATATACATATATTAAGCGATACTTGTGTTGTTCCCTTTTGAATGTACAACTGAGGTGTTAAGTGTTGTCATATTTAGGTTATCAGATACTGAAGGACTAAGTGTTGCTCACAGATATTACCACCTACTCTAAGATATAATGCTTTGTGATTGCACATGGGACACTTATAACATGTTAGGTGGAATTATGATCTTACCATTGTTTGCAATTGACATTTAAGCATAACATAAGGAGAGGCTGTTTATTGGGTGTCAAGTTGACAAAGGGTGGACTTGTGATGGTTAATCCTGGGTGTCAACTTGACTGGACTAGGGATGAACAAATAAGAGAAAAAGGACCTTCGGATTGGACACCCTCAAGCTGGATGGCCCACCCCAAATTTGGGCATTACCTTCTACCAGCAGGCTTTGGGCATTACCTTCTACCAGCAGGCTCCCTCTGCCATGGCCTTTTATACTACCAGTATAAAAGGCCATGGCAGAGGGAGCTGGTCCCTTTTTTCCTGCAGCTTGCCTCTCTCTCACTGGTGAGTTTGTCTTGCTGCTGTGATCAACCCTTCAGATCCCAGTGTGTACTGAGACCAGCCAATCTCCTGGAATCCATCGAGCCTCCAGCACCAGATTGGGACTACTGAGACATCCTGCCTTGCAGACTGAGCAGATCCCTGGACTCTCAGCCTCTCCAGTGCTGTGTGGCTATTGTTGGACTCCCTGGGCTCTGTCACATGAGCAAATCAATAAATTTGTATATAGCTATATATTTGTTCTATCGATTCTGTTTCTTTAGAGAACCCTGACTAATACACTGTTTTTGTGAAAAACCTATATAATCCCATGACAATTTATTTTTACCTATGACAATGAAAGTATTATTGAAATTTATATAAACAAAAAAAGACAAACTGGCAATTGTTTTAACAGTATTTTTATGAAAAAGAATATATTATATATATATATATATATTATATATCATATAATATAACAAGTGGAGGCCACTGTATTTTAGTGAACTGAGAACTTGTCATTAATCTCAGTTATGTAAATAGCTATAGGCAGAATATTATACAATATAATCAGTCGCTGATTTGAATAAAATAAAAATAACCTCTTTCCCCAGTTAACTGGTTTGCTTCTCAAGAAATCATAAACAAGTAGAACTTCTAAATTGAAGAAAACTTATCTACTTTAAAGGACAACACTTTAAGGAACAAAATGCCTAAGTACTGCGACCCTTCATGATGGAGAATCTACCTGCTCCAAGGTCATAGGAGCAGCTGAACCTCAGCTGCCGTCTCCCTTTTTTATTATTATGGCCACAGGCCACACACATTTCTCTCAAGGAGAGATGTGTTATGCATTGTTTCAGCCATACCCCATCTATGGTGGTTTATATTGTTATGTAGACTATATGCTGTTATTCTTCATCCAACAGCATGGCAGGAGATGTGCCTGGCAAGCAGACAGGCTGGCTTCTCCACACAACCTTTAATATTTTACTTTTTAACAGGGATGGAGTCATTATTTAAAATTCAGACTAAGTTTTACAAAATATTAAAAGTCTATACAATTTTATGATTTTTCAACTTAAGTAGGGACTAAGGCCCCCCAAGGTGACACCAACGGATGGCAGGGAACTTCAGAGACTGTGGTCAGATGACCAAGAGTAGAAAAACATCTGTCTCTCGGATACAGGATTATAGATAATGGAGAAAATTCCTCTGCTTGTAAGTTTCTTGGATGCAACAACTATGCATGGAACATGGAGAGAGAGAGAGAGAGAGAGAGAGAGAGAGAGAGAGAGAGAGAGAGAGAGAGAATCTTAATTAATGCCTGACAGTGGATGAATGAGTTGCACAGATGAGAACCCAGGCCTCAACCTCACTCTGATTATACTAGATGTTCATTTTTACCCTGATTTTTTCAGCTGTATATTGAGATGTAATTTATATATGGGTCAATTCAATGATTTGCCAAATGCACACTAAGTGGCAAGGGCCAGTAGCTTGGGTGTGTGATCTGTGCAGGCCACAGGAAGACATCTGGCTACATTGAGAAGGGCTCTGTGTTTTCAGTGATGCTCTGTTGTTGCCGTTCTCAACAACTCAATATGTTTTTAAAGATTTATTTTTATGTGTATCTGTCTGTGCTGGATAGGTTTAGTTGTCAACTTGACACATCTGAGTTGAGGGAGCCTCAATTGGGGAATTTCATCCATTGGACTGGCATGTGGTTATGTCTATGGGGCATATTCTTCATTCCTGAGTGATGCAGAAGAGCCCAGCCCACTGTGGATAGTGCCACCCCCAGGCATGTTATTCTGTACTGTATAGGAGAGCAGGCTGAGCATGGGCCAGGGAAAAAGCCAGTAAGCAGTGTGTTCCTCCATGTGCTTCAGCTCCTGCTTCCAGATTCTTCTTGCCCTGAGTTCCTACACTGGGCTTCCTAAGTGATAAACTGTGACCTGGGAGATGTGAGCCAAATAAACCCTTTCCTTCCCAAATTGGTATTGGTCAGTATTTTGTAATGGCAATTGAAAGCAAACCCAAAGAACATATGCCACATGTGTGCTGGTAACTTGGAGGCCAGAGGGGGGCATTGGAGCTGCCCTACATGGGTGTGCAGAACCAGATTCATGTCCTCTGGAAAAGCAGAAACCACTTAACGTCTGAGCCATTAAGTCCCCATTTATACTTCATACTGGGTCTTATGTGTAACCCACACCCATCTAGATACAGGATGCCTTAATCCCCCCTGGAAGCTCACTTCATGCCCTTTCCTCATTGGTTACCTTCACCAGCTCTAGATCTTCTGTAACAAATTGCATGCTCTATTTTTAAATTTTATTTAATTTACTTGTACTTTTGCAAATTTCATGCAATGTATTTTCATCATGTTTAGCTACACCCCTGTCACAGCTCCCTCACTATATTTCATGTGTTCTGTCATAGATATTAAGGCCTATCAAAGCAAGCTTGTGATCCCAAATGTCCTTCAGTGTACGTCTATCCACTAGAGCCTGGTTAATCTATGTAGGGTCAGGTCCTTAAAGGAAATGAACTCTCCCTTTCCCAGGGGTTATCTGTTGACAAAAGTTCCTCAGCTACGGTTGGGGTTTCTTCCTTCTCTATGACCCTGCTTCTGTGCTGGGATTTTGTCTGGCTTGAGCTTGCATGGGTCTTGGGCATGCTGTTACTCTTGCTCTAAGTTGATATGAGTAACTTCCCTGCTGTCTGGAAGACTCTGTCCTGTGGTCATCAGCAACCTGTGGCTCTGATCAGTCTTTGAGCCCCCTTCCTAAATGGTCACTGAGCCTTGGGTGGCAGAGTTTTGGTATAGATATCCCATTCAGGAATATATTTACTCATTGAATAAGGAAGCTTCACTGGTGAGTCGAGAGATGTAATAATACTCTTTCTGCCTCCTGTTCCACTATGTTCCCCTGTAGAGGTGTAGAGCTTACATTGTATATGCGTCATTTAGGGCTCGGTACCTCAAAGACACTTATTCTCTGCATTTGACCAGTTGTGGGACTTTCTAATAGTCTCCATCTTTTGAAAAGAAAAAAGCTTCTTTGATAAATAATGAGAGGTACACTTATCTGTAACTATAAGGACACATATTTAGAATATAGTAAGAAACTACACTGGTCTAGGAATTGGACAAAATTAGCATTTTTTCTAGCCATGTGTATTTAGCTATGTTTACAGTACCACACATGAGTTTCTTCCCACTGTCCAAAAAGACAGCTGTTAATTACCCTTAAGATAAAAGTGCCACTACTGTGCCAGTAATTATTTGCTGGGCCAGTCGTTGTGGTTCATGAACTTTAGAGCTGGGTGGGATCATTCATTGCTTTTATCACTCAGCAGTCTGCATAGTACTTGCTGATGCTATCCATGCTGGTCTTCAGGGAGGGAGCTTCCAGGTACGTTACAGCTCGATAGCTCCAAGTCCTGTATCTGAAGTAAGTCTTTTTGTCAGTAATATGGTCTTATATCAATTTCTGGAAGGCAATCAAGGACTGTGGCAACAACCCATGTTATTTTGGGAATCTCTTGGACTACCCTAACAACTAGAGGAAGATTTCCTGTATTTGTGTGTGTGTGTGTGTGTGTGTGTGTGTGGTGTATGTTTGTGTTGTTGTTGTTATATGGCCTTCAGCTATATGCATACACTCATACACATATTCTATGTGTATTATTCAGGAGACTTTTAAGCTAATACATTTCCCTCTGGCTTTGCAAACATCTTGAGTGTTATTTACTGCTCTTTTCTCTTCCATGCCACTTTCTCTCCATAGTTAAAAATATCCTCGACTTTCCCCATTTCCCCTTGGATAGCACCTGTTTCCTCCTATCCCCTTCTCCGGAGCTCCTTCTTCCTATTTACCCGCATGGTTTCTTCATTTTCCTGGATCCCATGTTTACATCAGGATATACAGTTACATCTAAGGATTTGCTGCTAAGATCCACAAATGAGAGAGAACATACCTCACTTGTTTTTCTGAATTTTCTATATGTTTCTAGTTACCTCCATTTACTCCAAATTTCATAATTTCATTTTTCTTTACCACTGAGTAGAACTCCACTGCATAAATGCACTACATTTTGATTATCCATTCATCAGTTGAAGGACATTTAAGATGCTTCCCTTTCCTAGCTATTGTGACAAGAGTGGCAACAAACATGGCTGTGCAAGTAACTCTGTAGTAGGATGTCCTTTGAATACATGCCAAGGAGTATTATAACCAGATCATATGTTAGATTTTAGTTTTTTTAAGAGTTCTCCACCTGATTTCCACAGGAGTTCACCTGTTTGCAATCCCACCAGCAGTGAATGTGTCTTTCCATTTCCCCACACCCTTGCCATTGTTTCATATTGTTTCTTCTCTTGATTTTAGCCATCCTAAGGTTAGATGAAATCTTTTTTTGTGTGTGTGGTCTTTTCGAGACAGGGTCTCCCTGTAGACACAGCTGTCCTGGAACTCACTCTGTAGACCAGGCTGGCCTTGAACTCACAAGATCCACCTGCCTCTGTTTCCCAAGTGCCAGGATTAAAGGTGTGTGCCACCACGCCCGGCTTAGATGAAATCTTAAAGTAGTATTGATTTACAGTTTCCTAATTACTAAAGATGTTGGACACTTTTTAAGATATTTCTTAGACATTTTTATTTCTTCTTTTGAGAGCTCTCTGTTTAGATCCACGACCCATTTTTTAATTGGGTCATTTGTTTCCTTGCTTCTTTGTTTTTTGGGTCCTTTGTATATTCTGGATATTAGTATCTGTCAGATATGAATCTGGTGAAGGTTTTCTCCACATTCTTTTTTTTTTTTTAATTTTTATTTATTTCGGTATGTGTGTGAATGTACTGTCTGCATGCAGGTGTGTGCACCCGTGTCGTGCAATGCCGCGGAGGTCAGAAGAGGGTCTCGGATTCCCCTGGAACTGGAGTTCTCCTGGAATTGGAGTTTCAGACGGTTCTCGGCCGCCATGTGGGTGCTGGGGATCGAACCCGGGTCCTCTGCA
>VZQC01012184.1:1003878-1054480 GCA_009823505.1 Rhizomys pruinosus
TGCATGATCTGGGATGGGGTGGGGGTGGTGGGGGGAGGGAAAGGGAAATAAGCCTGAACTGAATTGGAAAAATGTATGAAATGCACAAAGCATCAATAAAAACTAATTAAAAAAATAAAAAAATAAAAAATAAAAGTTAACGGTGGGCTGCTGGGCATGGTGGCACACACCTTTAATCCTAGCACTTGGGAGGCAGAGGCAGGCAGATCTTTGTGAGTTCAAGGCCAGCCTGGTCTACAGAGGGAGTTCCAGGACAGCTGGGGCTACAGGGAGACCCTGTCTCGAAAAGACCAAAAAAAGAAAAAGTTAACTGGTGGGGGCTGCAGAGATGGCTCAGTGGTTAAGGGCACTGACTGAGTGCTCTTGCAGAGGACCTGGGTTTGATTCCCAGCACCCACATGGTGGCTAAGTACCCTCTTTAGTGCTGGGTGTGGTGGTGCATGCCTTTAATCCGAGCACTCCGGAGGCAGAGACAGGTGGACCTCTGTGAGTTCAAGGCCAGCCTGGTCTATAGAGCGAGCTCCATGCCAGCTGGGACTTAAGGAGACCCTGTCTCAAAAATACCCCCAAAAAAAGAAGAGAAAAGAAAAGTTAACCAGTAAAGGAGCTGGAGAGATGGCTCAGCAGTTAAGAGCACTGGAAGCTCTTCCAGAGACCGGAGTTCAGTTCTCAGTCCTCACATGGTGGCTAACAACTATCAATGACTTCAGTACCAGGGGATCCACAGCTCTCTTCTGGCCTCCACAGGTCTTACACTCAGGGGTGCACTTGAATACATATACATGCAAAATACACCCAGAAAATTAAAAATAAACAGATAATTAAAAAATAAAATAAATAAATAAATAAATAAATAACTTTTCATTTAATGTGGTCCCACTAGCAAATTGTTGGCCTTAATTCATGACCACCTGAAGGCAACTTAGAAAGTCCTATCTTGCACTTATATCTTATAGAGTACTGCCTATCTTTTCTTCTAACAACTTCAGCATTTCAGATTCCTCATTGATGTCTTTGATCCACTTGGAGTTGACTTTTCTGCAGGGTGATAGATTTGTCCAGATGGCCTACCTAATTGGGGAAAACTGGGTATTGAAAAAATCTACTATTACTGAATTGGAGTTCATCTGTGTCTTGAAGTCTAGTACTTTAATTTTTTTTTTTTTTTTGAAATTGGATGCATCAGATTTAGGTGCATATATCTTCATGATTGTAATGTCTTCTTGGTCGATTTTTCTCTTTATCAGAATGAACTGATCTTCTTTCTAACTTCTGATTAATTTTAATTTGAAGTATATTTTGTCATGTATTAGAATAGCAATGCTAACTTCTTACTTTTGCTTAGCATATTTTTCCACTTTTTCATGCTAGAGTGGTGCCTCTCCTTGAAGGTAAGATGAGTTTCTTGTAGTCAACCAAAATATGGATTTTGTTCTTTTTTATTATTTTTTTATGTGTATGAATGTAGTCTACATGTAGGTTTGTGCACCCATGTCGTGCAATGCCGTGGAGGTCAGAAGAGGGTGTAAGATTCCCCTGAAACTGGAGTTAAAGACAGTTCTCACCTGCCATGTGGGTGCTAGGGATCAAACCCCGGTTCTCTGCAAGAGCAGTCAGTGCTCTTAACCAGTAGATCATCTCTCCATTTTGCACTTAATCCAGTCAACTAGTCTGTATCTTTTTTACTGGGGAGTTGAGACCATTTATATTTAAAGTTATTATTGAAAAATGTATGCTGGTTATTATCATTTTATTTTCTATGTTCTTGGTCCTATTTTGTCATTTCAGAATTACATATCCATTGGTTTTCTTTTTCTTTCTGTAGCCTCTTTGGTATGGTCTTTGTTTTCTTCTATCTTTTGTACTGTTTAGGTGTTCTCTGTAGGGCCGGATTGATGAAACTGATTTCTTTCAGCTTCTTCATATCATGGGAATTTTTCCATTCCCCTTTTACTATGGTAGTAATTTTCCTGGGTAAAGAATTCTGAGTTGGCATCCATGGTCATTTAGAACTGGGAATACTCTAATCCAGGCTTTTATAACTTTCACTGAAAAGTCAGCATTAATTCTGACTGGTTTTCTTAATATAAAATTTGTTGTTTTTCTCTTGCAGATTTCAACGCCTTCTCTTTGTTATGTACATTTAGAGTTTTTAGCATGATATGTTGTGGGAGTTTCTGTTCTGGTCCTATTTGGTGTTCTATGTTCTTCTTGCATCTATATAGGTATGATTTTTTTCTTAATTGAGGGAAGTTTTCTTCTATAATCCTGTTGAGTATCTGATCAATACCATTGACCTGAGACTTTTGCCTTCCTCTATGCCTATAATATGCAGAATTGGTCTTTTTATGGTGTCCCGTATTTCTTGCATATTCCATTCTTGTGTTTAAAAAAAACATTTCAAAAAAAAAAAAAAACATTTCTTATTCTTTGCTTGAGTGGTCAGTTTATCGAGCCTTACATCCAGTCTTGATAATCTATTTTCTATTTGATTTATTCCACTAGTGAGGCTTTCTCCTGTTGTTTCGAATTGGCTTATTGAGTTTTTCAATTCCATCTTCATTTTGGCTTGGGTTTTCTTCAGTATTTCTATCTCTTACATGAATTTACTTTTCAAATCCTGAATTGTCTTTGTCAATTCATTCAGCTGTATATTTGTATTTTCTTCAGTTTCAGACAATTTTTGCTGTCCTCTTTGAGTTCTTCTAGTTGTTTATATATTTTTAGAAATCATGTTTAGATTGTTCTTTTAAGTTCCATATTCTGGGATTCCTCTGGTAGTTCTCATTGTAGAATACTGCTGCAGGCAGGCCTGGTGGGTTGGTGGGGCACATCATGTTGGTTTTTCATATTATTTGTGTTTTTGCATTGTGACCTGGGCACACTGATTTCTTTTGATGGTTGTGTGTCTGATAAAAAATTCTAGCCTACCTTTGTGGAGTTGAAGTTTGGTTCTGTTTTTAATTCTTGTTGTAGCTTGTTTGCTTTCTGATCAGATGTGTATAGTTGGTCTATGATTAAGTTTCTCCCATTTGATTTTTGATAGGAGGGAAAGGACGGTTCCAGGCAGGTTACTGGGGAGTTCTCCATCCTGTGAAGGGTGTAGGCCCAAGGTAAGATGGTGGGAAACAGGCAGGTATGTTCTGAGTAATTGAGGAAATTAGATGTAAGCTCTGAAACAACTCAAAGGGGGCTGCTCCCAAGTCAAGGCAATGAAGACCTAGTTGGTGGGGTCTGACTAACTTAGCAACCCACTTTAAAGACGAAAGAAATGGGGACTGGAGAGATGGCTCAGCGGTTAAGAATGCCAACTGCTCTTGCTGAGGACCTGGGTTCGATTCCCAGTACCCACATGGCGGCTAAGAACTTTCTTTAGCTCCAGTTCTAGGGGAATCCAATGCCCTCTTCTGACCTCCTCGGCATTGCAGGACATGGGTGCACAAACCTGCATGCAAACAGTACATTCATACACATAAAAAAATGAAAAAAAAATTTAAAAAGCTATTTTAAAGATGAAAGAAACACATCTTGCAAAGCTTGAGGAACTTGACAAAGGTCTAGAGTGCTTCCTCGTGAAGAACCTGGGACTACGCCAGTCCTTCTAACTCTAGATGCTTTTGTTGACTCTAAAATATTGCTTTTGGGGAATGGCAAGATATATATTTCAGAGATCAAAATATTAAGCATACTTTTTTGCATTATTCCTCTAAACATCAGAATGAGCTGCCTAGGGCATCCAGTTTCCTCAATATACTTTTATCTTCTGCAAGTCCAGTCAATGAACAAATTTTTGCATACTTTCAGCAAGTAGTGAACTGGGCATAAGTTTCTTGTCTGCTGTTTTGCTTGGGCAGTACTCAGCCGAAAACAACTTCGGACTTCATTAGCTGCTTGTGTGGCTAGAGCTAGGCAACCGCTTCCTCTGAGCCAGCCTGCCACGAGGCATCCTTTTCTGAGTGGTGTTTTACAGCAGGGATCCCTCACAATGTTCCTATTCTTTGAACACAGGTGACACATCTATGCTGGTCTTTTGTAAACTAATGTGAATTTCACACATTATTTGCTTTTAATTTAGGAAGATTCAACTTGAGAATTTAGAATGTTGTGCTGGATATCTATCCTCTCTGTGCCCCTCAAATCTACTCCCCACCCATCCCTGGGAGACACTGACCTGCTGGAAGAGCAAGCTCAGCAAGCAGGTATACTGACTTTCAGCCAGGCAGCTGATCCGGAGCAAAGGGAACAGGAAGATCCGAGGAAAGGAAGTGCATAAGGTCAGACACTTACTTCTGCCCTCTATGCTGCTGGGTCGCCCAGTGTTGGCCGCATCTTTCCCCCGAAGGCCGCTTGTCTCTCCATGGGTCTGCTGGTTCATCAGCCTGGAAACAGCAACTCTCAAGTATCATCACCAGGTACCTGACTCTCCCTTCTTCCTCTATCTAGGTTGGATTTTCTTGTAAACTGTCATTTTATTAAAGTCCCAACTCAACTGTAATGGATGCAAGTGGCTCCATGTTACACCTCTGTGTGCTCTGAAGACATGTTCCTGGAACAGAGGTAACGATTCCAAGTCCAGATTGGGTTAAGTGACATGGCATGTGTTTCACATCCAAAGCATTTTGGATATGTAGATGATCAGCAATAATCACCAAGAGCAAGAAATTATGAGCAACGTTTCCTAAACACTATTTTTCATCTGAAGCAGCTTCTGTAACTACCAGGAAAGGATCAAGGCAGGGCCTTAGTAGGGCGATAAAATGTGTTGATGTTGAAGTCTTTGATACAAGCAAAGCTGCTGGCGATCACAGGTCCACTTCTGTGCTATTTGAGAGGAGTCGAGAGGTTGAGCTGATCTCACCAGCACAGTGATGGTCACCAGCTGTGACTTCAACTAATTGCTATTTTCTCTTACTGGTTGTCACTTCTCATCACCATGTCTCAGCATCATTTGTGACTTTGTTCTCTCTTCTGGCCACATGACATTTGTGAGGAGAGTAATCATTCACCTTCTGGAATAAACTAGGATACATTACTCTCATGTTAAATGTTGTTTGGGAGAGTCAACAGTCTCAGACATCTAAAGTCAGATCCCCAGCCAACTGCATATGCTATGTTTTATTTTGATCATTCTGTTTGACTCTATTCAGCTCATTTTACTAATACACAACTCTCTTTTGAAATATGTTGACACTCTTATTAGATTTGAACAGCACCATACTCTCAATATGCCATGGCTTATTTTTCTATTCTCAGATGAATATATCTGGTTATAAAGGACATACAACTTTATTATGGCTTAAAACCTACCCAGTTATAATCACCTGACTTTGTCCCCATAGCCCTTAATTCTCACTGTTAATAAATCTTACCCTATAAAAAATGCATTTAGTTGGGGCTGGAAAGACAGCTCAGTGGTAAGAGCACTTACTGTTCTTGCAGAGGACTAGGATACAATTCCTAGCACTCACATGGTGACTAACAACCATCTGTTACTCCAGTTTTTGGGGAATCTGACACCTTCTTCTGACCTCCACAGAATACATGAGTATGTGATGGAGAGGGTATTGGAAAGAAAAAAAAAGATGTCAAGATAAGGAAAATAGGGAAATAAATAATTTAAATAAAATAATTCCCCAGGAATTGTAGTTCTGTGTGTTTTAAAAATAAAGGCACTGAGAGAAAAAGAAAAGAAAAAAAGAAAAACAAATAAAAAAGGCACTGATCTTCCTTGTTTTAGGTTATGTCCTCAAGAATGTTTAGAGAACCTCAGAAGATAATTTTCTTCTCCCAATGAAGAAGGTAAGTTTACTAGCTAACACACACACACACACACATACACACACACACACACACACACACACACACACACACACACACTGTTCCCTAGATTCAGTATACTCTTGTATAAGTCAATATTGTGCATATGTGTATCCATCTCATCTGGCCTTGTTTGAATCACCATGTGTGAACTAGGGCTCAGGGACTGGCAGAGAAATGCCAATGATCTGCATAAGGACTGGCTATGAATCACGAAGAGAATCACTATGTAAATGACATGGCTGTGCTTTGTCTCTTGCCCAGGAGACTCTGTCTTTCCCCAGTATACTATGAACTGCAGGTTTATGCATTCCTAAATTTCATACATGGAAGCTTGGAGCTATCATCCTAAGTACTATGGTATTTGGAGGTGAGAGCTTTGAGGTATGACTGAGCTGAGATCACACTAATGAAGTCCCCACAAGACTAGTTTATGTCCTAGAATCAGCTATCAGAGAAATAAAACCTAGGAACTTGTGCATGTTAGGCAAGCAATCTACCACTGAGCTACATCCCAAGCCCTTTGTTTTTCTTTTTGTTTTAAGATACCACCTCTATACACAGCCACAGCTAAACTTGAACTTGTTAAATATTTTAGATTGGCCTCAAATTCATTATCTTCCTGCCTCTGTCTCCTGAATGCTGGAATTACAGACGTGCTACTATGTCCAGCTACAATTTTTTTTAATTAAAAAGCTTGAAAGAGTAGCAGCAGATGTGCTGTCTCTCTCAGCAAAATATCCCTAGCTGTGCAAAGCCCTAATAGGAAACACAAGCTGCAAGTGTCACAGCCATGCAGAGCAGTGTGTTTGAACCAGAGCACAGGATTTGTCTAGTGACACCAGCCTTTAATTCAACATCCTTCACTTCAGCAGCATTTAGACAAAATCCGTTGCTTAATACTCCAAGGAACAAGAACACAGGGGGCTTTCTGGGTTTCAATCTCTTAGAATTAGCAAAGGCTCAACTTGAAGGTCAGGCAGTGGGTTATGTAAGGCAGGACAGCTTCTGTTTTCCAAACAGTCCATTCCTCCAGTGTCAACCTTGTGTGACACCAGTCAACCAAGAGATGATCTATAGAGTGTTGCTGACAAAACACCACCTCCTCCAAACATAAACCAGCAATGGGAGTTCTGTAGTCTATGATTCACTGTTTGTATAAGCACTGCATAGACTATATTCTTTCATTAAAATTATGATAGATATTTCCATCTCTAAAGAAAAATAGCATAACTTTTGATATGGGAGGGACTGTGGTACCTTAAAAATGATATTCCCGGTAGACTTTAGCCTGGGTTGCATAGAGGCTGCTGCTAGTCCACAGCAGAGAGCTGAGGCGCAACTACAGGCCAGCAGGCAGGTGGGCCAGCCAAGAGCAGAGACCCCTGGGAGGTGAGGTGCTCAGACCTTAGCCTGGGTTGCATAGAGGCTGCTGCTGGGCCACAGCAGAGAGCTGGGGTGCAGGGTACCAGCACACAGGCTAAGCAAACAACTCCCCCCCCTCACCTCCACCAACTGGAACTCCGGAGGGAGACTCCAATAAGTCCTACAACTAACCCAGAAGAACTGGCTGGCAACAGAGGATGTACAGTTCTCAGAAGGTGTCATTTGGGCTGATACCCACCCAGTTCTTGTGGAACAGAAAGGGAAGAGTGAACTATACCTTCCAATATATAACAAAAATTGAAAGCCTGAAACTTAAGCAAGTCAACACTCCATAAATAAGGAGAATACAATGAAGGCACCTGAAGGAATCAAAGAAAGCAATCCTCCAACATGGTAAAGAGGCAGTAGAGATTCACACCAGAATACAGGCAAAAAGTAAATGACAGGCCAAAAGCACAACAAAAAAGCAATATGGGAAAAGACCAGAATAACCCCACACCAAACTCTACAAAGCCTGTGGAGGATGCCTACAATGGGGTCTCTGTAGAGATAGCCCAGGATACAGATTGTAAACTAACAATCACAGCTATATTCAAAGAAATCATAGAACTAAGAAGAGAGAATGAAAAACTCAGAAAGGACCTAGAGGGAGATGAGAAACTCTGGAAGGAAGTGGAAACACTGAAAAGAACCCATACTGAAATGAAAATGGAAACCAATGAACGAAACAAGGAGCTACAAGAAAAGACTGAGAAGCTCCAAAAGGATGTGGAAATGATAAACAAAACACAAGATGAAATGAAAAAGGAAATATAACACTCATCCAATCAACAGGAAAGAATGGGAAAAAGCCTCAGAAGAAGAATTGAGGAAGCTGAAAATAGAATATCAGATCTAGAGGATAACACAGAATGACTAAAAAGCTCAAGTAAAGATTATGAAAAGTTTAAAAATACACAAGAATGGAACAATCAGGAAATGTGGGACACAATGAAAAGATCAAACCTCCACATCATAGGGATAGAGGACAGAGAAGAATCCCAAGAGAATGATATTGATCAGATCATCAACAGAATAATAGATGAAAATTTCCCCAAACTAAAAAAAGACAAATCCATACAAATACAAGACATACATAGGACACCAAATAGACTGGACCAGAGAAGAAACTCTCCTCGCCATATCATAGTTAAAACATTAGATGCCAAAAACAAAGACAAAATTCTGAAAGCCACAAAAGAAAAACGACAAATTACATATAAGGGGAAACCTTTCAGAATTACAGCTGACTTTTCAGGACAAACTAGGAAAGGAAGTACAACATGGACCAAAGCATTCCCAGTGCTAAATGACTATCAATGCCAACCAAGGTTACTATACCCAGAAAAAATGTCAATTCTAGTTGAAGGAAACAAAAAAAATCTTCCATGATGTAAACAAGATGAAGGAATACATGTCCAGAAAACCAACCCTTTGGAGAATACTTGAAGCAATTCAAAGGACAGAGGAGAGCAACTACCCCAAGACACCTTGAAAGAGAAATTAATAAAAGCAGAACTGAAGAAGTAGAAACCTAGACTGAAAATGCAAATGGATAATAAGGTGAAAAGAAGCAACACACATCTCTCAATTATAACCTTAAATATTAATGGTCTAAACTCTCTGTTCTAGTTTGTCTTCCATTGCTGTGACAAAACACACTGACTGACACCAACTTGGGGAGGAAAGAGTTTATTCAGCTTACATCTCCTGGGTCACAGTTCATCACTCAGAGAGCCCAAGGCAGGAACTCAGGGCAGGAACCTGGAGGCAGGAACTGAAGCACAGGCCATGGAGGAATGCTGTTCACTGGCTTGCTCCCCTGGCTCATGCCCAGCCTGCCTTCTTATACAGTACACAACCTGCCCAGGGTGGCACCACTCATTGTGGTCTGGGCCCTCCCACATTGCTCGACAATCAAGACAATTCTCCACAGATGTGGCCACAGGCCAATCCAATGGAGCCAATTCCCCAACTGAGGCTCCCTCATCCCAGGTGTGTCAAGTTGACACTAAAGCTATCCAGCACACTCCCCAATCAAAAGGCCTAGACTGGGAGGATGGATTAGGAAACAGAATCCATTGATATGCTGTCTACAAGAAACCCATCTCACCCTTAGGATAGGCACCAAATTAAAGTGAAAGGATGGAAAAATGTGTTCCAAGCAAACAGTACCAAAAAGAAAGCAGAAGTTGCTATTTTAATATCAGACAAAATAGACTTCAAAGTAGAAGCAATTAGACAAGACAAAGAGGGCCATTACATCCTTACCAAAGGGAAAATTAACCATGAAGACTTCACAATCATGAATATATATGCACCAAACTCCAGTGCACTGATCTTTATAAATAAAACTCTATAGGGCCTTAAAGCACAGATTAACCCCAGCACACTCATAGTGGGGGACTTCAACACCCCACTCAGTCCTTTGGACAGATTAACCAGGCAAAGAATAAACAGAGAGATAGCTGAACTGAACAATACAATACAGCAAATGGACCTCACAGACATCCTCTGCATATTCCAACCAAACACCAGAGAATATACCTTCTACTCAGCACCCCACAGAAAATTCTCCAAAATTGACCACATACTTGGACACAGAAAAAACTTTGACAAATACAAAAAAATTGAAATAATTTCATGCATTCTATCAGACCATAGTGCAATAAAGCTCAAAATCAACACCAGGACAAGCCCCACTACCTACAGGAACACACAGAGACTAAACAACACACTCCTGAATAATGAATGGGTCAAGGAGGAAATAAAGAAAGAGATAAAGGCATTCCTGGAACTAAACGACAATGACAGTACAACACATCAAAACATATGAGACACTTTAAAAGCAGTACCTAGAGGGAAGTTTATAGCCCACATTAAAAAAATAGAAAAAGCACAAATAAATGAGCTAAGACTGCAGCTAAAAGCACTTGAAAGACAGCAGTGAATGAACCCTAAAGGCAACAGACAGGAAGAAATAACAAAAATCAGAGCAGAAATCAATGAAATAGAAACAAAGAAAACAATACAAAAAATCAAGGAATCCAAAAGTTGGTTCTTTGAGAGAATAAACAAGATAGACAGACCTCTAGCTCAGTTAACCAAAAGAAAGAAAGAGCAACTCCAAATCAATAGAATTCATGATAAAAGGAGAAATATCACAACAGACAATGAAAAGATCCAGACAATCATACAGGAGTACTTTAAAAAATTATACTCTACCAAATTTGAAAACCTAAGAGAAATGTACGAATATCTGCAATCCAGGGAATCACTAAAGCTAAATGAAGAAGAGAACTGACAGCTTAAACAGACCCATAATATATGAAGAAATTGAAAATGTAATGAGACCTCCCAACTAAAATAAGCCCAGGCCCAGATGATTTCACAGCAGAATTCTATAAAATGTTTAAAGAGGACTTAAAACCATTATTACTCAAACTGTTCAGAAAGATACAAGCAGAGGGAAATCTCCCAAATTCCTTCTATGAAGCCTGCATCACTCTAATACCAAAACCAGGCAAGGATGCAACCAAAAAAGAGAACTACAGACCCATCTCATTAATGAACTCAGATGCAAAAATCCTCAACAAAATACTTGCAAACTGTGTACAGACCCACATCAAAAAGATCATCCACCATGATCAAGTTGGATTCATACCAGAGATGCAAGGATGGTTCAACAAACAAAAATCAGTAAATATCATAAAACACATGGTGTTTTAAAAAAACACATTTTTTTTAACCTCTCCAGCACTTGGTATCATTTGTTTTCTTGATCCTAGCCAGTCTTACTGGAGTAAGATGATATCTTAAAGTGGTTTTGATTTGCATTTCCTTAATGATTAGTGATGTTGAGCAGTTCTTGAGGTGTTTCTCAGACATCTCTAATTCCTCGCTTGTGAAGTCTCTGTTCAGTTCTTTGCTCCATCTATTGAGCGGGTCGTTTGTTTTCTTTTTTCTTTGTTTTTTGAGTAGTTTATATATTCTGGAAATCAATGCTTTGTCAGATGTATCTGCAGTGAAGGTTTCCTCCCACTCTGTGGGATTTCTCTTCACTTCCTTGATTGTTTCTTTTGATGTACAGAAGCTTTTGAGTTTGATGAGGTCCCATTTGTCAATTGTCGACCTTAATTCTTGTGCAGCTGCTGTCTGATTTAGGAAGTCTTTTCCTACGCCTATGTCTTGTAGTCTGCTGCCAACTTTTTCTTCTATCACCTTCAGAGTTTGGGGTTTCACGTTGAGGTCTTTAATCCATCTGGAGTTGACTTTTGTACAGGGTGAGAGGTAGGGGTTTAATTTCATTCTTCTACAAGTGGTGATCCAGTTTTGCCAACACCACTTGCTGAAGATGCTGTCTTTTCTCCATTGTGGTTTCTTGGCCCCCTTGTCAAATATGAGATGGCTGAAATTGTATGTGCTCAGATTTGGATCTTCGGTTTTGTTCCATTGGTCAACAGGTCTGTTTTTGTGCCAGTACCAGGCTGTTTTTATGACTATAGCCCTGTAGTATAGTTTAAAATCTGGTATAGAGATCCCTCCTGTGTAGCTCTTTTCACTCAGGATTGATTTGGCTATTCGGGGTCTTTTGTTTCTCCAAATGAATTTAAGAACTTTTGTTTCCAAGCCTGTGAAGAAACTCTTGGGGATTTTGATTGGGATTGCATTAAATCTATACAAGAGTTTTGGTAAAATGGACATTTTTACAATGTTAATTTTCCCAATCCATGAGCATGGGAGGTTTTTCCATCTTCTGAGGTCTTCTTCAATTTCTTTCTTTAAGGGTTTAAAATTTTTGTTGTAGAGGTCTTTGGTGTCTTTGGTTAGGTTTGTTCCTAGGTATCTTATTGTTTTTGAGGCTATTGTGAGTGGGAAGGTCTCTTTGAATTCTTTCTCCAGTTGCTTGTTCTTGGTGTAAAGAAAGGCCATTGATTTTCTAAGGTTAATTTTGTATCCTGCCACTTTGCTGAAGCTGTTAATCGTTTCTAGGAGTTTTCTGGTGGAGTTTTTTGCATCTCTTAAGTAAACAATCATATCATCAGCAAATAGGGATAGTTTGACTTCCTCTTTTCCAATTAGTACTCCTTTAATATCCTTTTCTTGCCTTATTGCTCTAGCAAGTGTTTCAAGCACTATATTGAAGAGGAGTGGTGATAGGGGGCAGCCTTGCCGAGTTCCTACCTTTAAAGGGAATGTTTCCGTCATTTCCCCATTTAGGATGATATTGGCTGTGGGTTTCCTGTATATGGCTTTGATTACATTGAGGAATGATCCCTCCAATCCAATTCCTTCTAGGACTTTAAGCATGAAGGGATGCTGGATTTTGTCAAAGGCTTTTTCAGCATCAATTGAGATGATGGTGTGGTTTTTGTCTTTGATTCCGTTTATGTGTTTGATGATGTTTATTGATTTTCGTATGTTGAACCATCCCTGCATCTCTGGTATGAATCCAACTTGGTCATGATGGATGATCTTCTTGATGTGGGTCTGTATGCGATTTGCCAGTATTCTGTTTAGAATTTTGGCATCTGTGTTCATGAGGGAGATGGGTCTATAATTCTCCTTTTTAGTTGGATCTTTGCCTGGTTTTGGTAATAGAGTGATGTTGGCTTCATAGAAGGAATTTGGGAGAATTCCCTCTGATTGTATACTTCTAAACAGTTTCAGAAATAATGGTTGTAGGTCTTTTTGAAATGTTTTATAGAATTCTGCTGTGAAACCGTCTGGGCCTGGGCTTTTTTTAGTTGGGAGGCTTCTTACTACATCCTCTATTTCTTCATATGTTATGGGTCTGTTTAAGCTGCTGGTCTCCTCTTGGCCAAGCTTTGGTGATTCCCAAGATTTCAGATATTCATCCATTTCTTCTAGATTTTCAAACTTGGTAGAATATAGGTTCTTGTAATATTCCCATATAATTTTCTTGATCTTTTCCTTGTCCGTTGTGATATTTCCCTTTTCATCACAGATTGTATTGATTTGGAGTTGTTCCTTCTTTCTTTTTGTTAACTGGGCTAGAGGTCTGTCTATCTTGTTTATTCTTTCAAAGAACCAACTTTTGGCTTCATTGATTTTTTGTATTGTTTTCTTTGTTTCTATTTCATTGATTTCTGCTCTGATTTTTGTTATTTCTTCCTGTCTGTTGCGTTTAGGGTTCATCTGTTGTTGCCTCTCAAGTGCTTTTAGCTGTAGTGTTAGATCATTCACTTGTGCTCTTTCTGTTTTTCTAATGTAGGCACCCAGGGCTATAAACTTCCCTCTTAGGACTGCTTTTAAGGTATCCCATAGGTTTTGTTGTGTTGTATTGTCATTGTCATTCAGTTCCAGGAATGTTTTTATTTCTTTCTTTATCTCTTCCTTGACCCATTCATTATTCAAGAGTGTGTTGTTTAGTCTCCATGTGTTCTTGTAGGCAGGAGGGCTTGTCCTGGTGTTGATGTTGAGCTTCATTGCACTGTGGTCTGACAGGATGCATGAAATTATTTCAATCTTTTTGTATTTGTAGAGGTTTCTTCTGTGTCCCAGGATGTGGTCGATTTTGGAGAATGTTCCGTGGGGTGCTGAGTAGAAAGTGTATTCTCTGGTATTAGGATGGAATGTTCGGTAGAGGTCTATGAGGTCCATTTGGTGTATCATATCGTTCAGTTCAGATGTCTCTCTGTTTATTTTTTGTCCTGTTGACCTATCCAAAGGACTCAGTGGGGTATTGAAGTCTCCCACTATGAGTGTGTTGGGGTTAAAAAAAAAAAAAACAAATGGACAGAAGGACAAAAACGACACAATCATCTCGATGCAGAAAAAGCCTTTGACAAAATACAGCATACTTTCATGATTAAAGTAATAGAGGTAATTGGACTGGAAAGATCATTCCTCAACATAATCAAAGCCATATACAAGAAACCCACAGCCAACATCATCCTAAATGGAGAAAACTTAGAAGGATTCCCCATAAAGGTAGGAACTCGGCAATGCTGCCCCTTGTCACCACTCCTCTTCAATATAGTGCTTGAAATACTGGCTAGGACAATAAGGCAAGAAAAGGAAATCAAAGGAATACTAATTGGAAAAGAGGAAGTAAAACTATCTCTTTTTGCAGAGGATATGATAGTTTACCCAAGGGATACTAAAAACTCCACAAGAAAATTCCTAGTAACAATTAAAAGTTGCAGTAAAGTAGCAGGTTACAAAATTAACCTAGAAAAATCAGCAGCTTTTTTTTACACCAACAACAAGCAATAGAAGAAGGAATACAAGGAAAGCTTCCCAATCACAATAGCCTCAAAAACAATAAAATACCTAGGAATAAATCTAACTAAAGACACCAAAGATCTCTACAACAAAAATTATAAACTCTTGAAGAAAGAGATTGAAGAAGATATCAGAAGATGAAAAGATCTCCCATGCTCATGGATTGGAAAAATTAATATAGTAAAAATGTCAATTCTACCCAAATTAATATATCAATTCAATGCAATTCCAATTAAAATCTCCAGGACATTCTTTACAGGCTTGGAAAAAAATCTTAAATTCATATGGAACAACAACAACAACAAAAAAACTGAATAGTCAAAGCAACCCTGAGTGAAAACAGCAATACAGGGGGAATTTCTATACCAGACATCAAATTATACTACAGGGCTATAGTCATAAAAACAGCCTGGTACTGGCAGAAAAACAGAGCTGTAGACCAATGGAACAAAACTGAAGATCCAAACTTGAGCACATACAATTTCAGCCACCTCATATTTGACAAGGGGGCCAAAAAGACGCAATGGAGCAAAGACAGCATCTTCATCAAATGATGCTGGCAAAACTGGATCACCACTTGTAGAAGAATAAAATTAAACCCCTACCTCTCACCCTGCACAAAAATCAACTCCAAATGGATCAAAGACCTCAATTTGAAACCTGAAACCCTGAAGGTGTTAGATGAAAAAGTTGGCAGCAACTTACAAGACATAGGTGTAGGAAGAGACTTTCTAAATCAGACAGCAGCTGCACAGGAAATAAGGTCAACAATTGACAAGTGGGACCTTATTAAACTCAAAAGTTTTTGTATAGCAAAATAAACAATAAGGGAAGTGAAGAGAAAACCCACAGAGTTCGAGGAAACCTTCACTGCTGATTCATCTGACAGAGCATTAACCTCCAGAATATATAAACTACTCAAAAAACAAAGGAGCAAGAAAACAAATGACTCACTCAAAAGATGGAGTAAAGAGCTGAGCAGAGAATTCAGAAGAGAGGAAATAGATATGGCTGAGAAACATCTTAAAAAGTGTTCAACATTGCTAATAATTAAGGAAATGCAACTCAAAACCACTTTAAGATATCATCTCACACTGACAAGGTTGGCTAGGATCGAGAAAACAAATGATATCAAATGCTGGAGAGGGTGTGAGGAAAGGGGAACACTCATCCACTGCTGGTGGGAATGCAAACTTGTATAACCACTATGGAAAGCAGTATGGAGAACCCTTAAAGGGCTCAAAATGAGTCTACCAGCTGACCCAGTCATGCCACTCCTGGGTATATACCCACAAGACTCATCCTACCGAAAAGGTACACGTGCATCTATGTTTATTGCAGTTTCACAAAGAGCTGGAACCAACCCAAGTGCCCCTCAATCAATGAGTGGATAGAGAAAATGTGGTACATCTACACAATGGAGTTCTATGCAGTGGTAAAGAAAGATGACATCATGAACTTTGCAAGTAAATGGATGGAACTAGAAGATTTTATGCTAAGTGAAGTAACACAGTCCCAGAAAAATAAAAGACAAATGGTATCCCTCATCTGTGGATCCTAGTACCAAGTATCTAGGTGTAAGACAAAATGAGCAATGTTAATATTATATTCCTCATGATCTAAATACAACGGTGTTCTTATATTGGGAATCCCTACACAGGTTCTAGAGCTGACCTAACATGTATTTTCAGACCCTGGACTTTTAGTATATGATGGAGGGTATGTGTGAATCTTTTAGAGTAACATGGGATGAAAATAGAAAGATGTGAATCAAAAAATATGCTATGGAAATAACATACAGTTTGTTTCCAAAGGATACAATGTTAATATAGGAGCAATGTAACAGGCTGGTGCACCTTAGCCTTTCTGGGTGCTTAATGACCATACCTGAAGTCCCTACCAATTTGGCAGAGGGACATGGGGGACAGCTTTGTTCCTTGCCCTCAGAGGTCAACCAAGTCTTAGGGGATTATATGTGGGGGCATCTCTTGAAAAGTCCTGCAGAGGTGGGTCACCATTCTTCTTGTTCAGGGAGGTCTTGGAGAGCCACTAAGGGGACTTCAGCCAGTGTCCAGTCTATAAAGAGGAAAGTCTGCTCATGCTTCAGAAAAGGAAGCCTGGTCTAGCAAGACCTGATTTTGTCTTCATGTGGATGGAACTGGTGGATGAGGAGCTGAAAGAAGCAAGGGGCTCCCCCTCCCCCCACAAAAAACCCCCAAGAGACCCCTGAGGACCAGATCCTAAACTGACCTCAACAAAACAAAACCATTGTTAATTTGGGCTATCTGTATGGCCTTAAGCATCCAGAAGTAAAGTACAACCAGAAATAAATAATCAATAAGACCAGATAAACTGTAATGCAGACACAAAACTTGAGATCTTAGTAAAAAGACAAAAAGAAAAAAAAAAAAAAAAAGAGAACACCATTGTTTGGCCTGTCTTCAATTCTTACAAGCAGGTGCATATGCTCTGTGGATGCCACTGCTTTTTTACTTTTTAGACTTCCAATGTGGACTGAGGACTGCTGAGATACCCAGCTTGTGAACTAAGCAGCTAATAGAAATTCAGCCTCCTCAGAAGATGGACTGACATTGTTGGATTACCTCGGCAGTATCATGGAGGCCAAAGCAGGGGATCAAGACAGGATGTGTGCTTACAAGACTTCATTTGGGGGCACAATATTTAAAGCAGAAGCATGTCAGCAAGGGTTTCCTTCTGCATAAGGTTTTTTTTGTAGTTTAATGTCTTAATCATAGCCTACCATCAGATATTTTAGGAGTATCTTTAATACTTACATAGTATGTTAGCAACATGCAATAATTACATCATAAATTCTCAAGCAGAGGCAGTCTATTGCAAGGACCTTCTTTGCTGCCAGTTACCATAGGCTATTTAAAATTAGAAAACTGAATAGCAACACTGAATACTGTAGAAATGCACTTTGCAACTTGAGTTGCTGCAATATTAGATTATCCATTTGGCTGTTACAGAAAATCCTTAACTCTAATTGATAGTTGTTGCTGTAATAGTATATTGCCTGTATTTCTACCTCTAGTAATGGGCTTTATGTGCTAGATTTCAATATCCTTGAGCCTAGGCAAGTGCACAAGCCTTTTTAAAAAGAAACCTGGTTTACTTGCACAAAACTGATCAGATTTGAGATATCGTTAATTCCCTTGAAGTGTTTTTTTATGGGTGTGAAACAAATGGTGAGAATTTGAATTGTTCCCTTATTATAGTATTGAAATTAAGTCTACTTAATCTATCAAGTCATGTTCATGACCTGATTTTATATACTTGTATCCATCAATAAACATTGTGATAGTTGAAAAAAATGATATTCCTATGGTTGAAGAAAGGAAGAGTTAAAAGATAAAAGTATGCAAATAGAGAAAATGAATGCAATGTGCTGAATACCTAACCATGTTTGAAGTCAAAATGGTAACTTCATGGGGCTAGAGAGATGCATCACTCAGTCATTAAATTCTGTACTGCTCTTGCAGAGGACCCTAGTTCAGTTCCTAGCACTGGCAACAGACTATAACTCCAGTTCCATGGGAATCTGATGCTTACTTCTGGACCTATAAGCATCTGCACACATGTGGCACACATTTACACAGAATGGAACATGACAGGAGACAGGCAGAGCATGCTCCCCTTCCTGGCTTTCCACTGACTAGCTTAGTGACCTAAACCAACCTAATCTATGTGACTTCTAGCTTCCAGATCCATGAAAATAAGAAAAAGAATTTCTTAAAACAACTACTGTAAATATTGATAACCATATAAGATTATCAGCTGTTGGGATATACTTAGAAGCCTGTGTCAATGAATGTCTTCACTAGCATCTCTTAGTTTTATCATTAATCATTATGGTGTATTACCCAAACAGTCAATATAAATTCCCTTTCCCAGTTAAATCAAATATAAGTGATTTTCTGACTACAAAACTAACAGCTCCTTTACACTTGGATATTGAGTCTCAGTCAAAAATGCAATCATTTGGGTATACAGATAAAAGAGGACAGGAATATGTACATTTCAAAGTAGTATTTTAATGTGCCATTATTTTATAGTAGAGTCACATGGCATTCAAATCTGATACAATTATCCTGAAAGTTCATAGCCTACAAAATAGACTACAGAAACTGTGTATATTAAAATGAAGCTTAGAGATAGATGTGAATATTAGAATTAGAAATAAGAAAGGCTTCATCCCTGCCTATTTACCTACAGCTGCTTTCTCCTTTATCACAAACAACTTGCTCAGGTTAAGCACTCATCAAACTTAAAGAAACATATACATTTTATAGACCCAAGTTTAAATATTATTTCCAGGTGTGGAGGTCACCTCCAGACCAAACCTTCCTGGGAAACTCTCCAACACCTCCTCCAATATTAATCCAGCTTTCAGGTGACTTTGTGCCCAGGCCTGATCAATTTCTCTCTTGCCACAGAGAACCTGGAGAGATTATATGGGTTAATGGAAAATTATCACCATAGACATGAGAAAAGATGATTTGTCTCAAAGGCAGACTCTCCCAGTTAATTCAGAGTTTGCCAGCTATCCAGGACCCCAGTGGGCTTTTCTTTGGGGAGAAGTTTGCCTGTTCTTCTGCTGTTAGTATTTATGAGACAGATGTCTACAGAGCTCAAACACAAATACACTATCAGTCATTATAAATCACATCTGTACATCTCTGATAGGCTGCAAGACTCTGAGTTTTGAGTACTGACTCATGTTCTAATGCATTTCCAGTGGCTCTCAAATTAGCTTTTAAGTCAACCATTGGGAACTATTTTTGGTTCATTGGACCATTAATTCCAAGGACAAAACAAAATCCCATGAGAGAACGGATCAAACATTGTCCTTTAAGTTGTACAAAGAACCAAAAATTCCCCCTAGGAAATTAATACTCTAGTTATAAACTTTCTGGTTGAGAAAGTTTTGAAGAGCTTTGTCTCTTAAGAAGTCAAAAGTCTGGTTTGGATTCATTTCATTTTTTTTCCCCATTCAGAACATATGGGAATATTCCCAAAACATCAGAGCAGCTGGCCCTTTCGAAATCAGGAACAAAAAATGCTCTGATGTTACAAACACTGTAGAAAAAGACATCCATACTGCTGGCAAAGCAGCTGTGCTGATTTCTGAAGGGCATGGCAGTGGCAGATCGGCATGCTTTCCTGCTTAAATTACAGTTTTGGAAGAGATCAATTGTTCTTTATAAATTGAATGTTATTATATCAGTTCGCTTCCTTCAAATTAGTCTATTTAGAATGTTTCCAAATACTAAGGCGAGTATCACACAGGTCAAATATTCACATTTTACTGACTTCTCAGATTATATTTAAACACATTGATGGCCTATTGTGAGGACACCTTCTAGACGTTACTACATGCATTTCTTCTTCTTTGAGATGTACATGGCAAGATATGAACACATGTTAGTGAGGAAGGGAAAAGAGGCACTTTAACACAGTGAAAAATATGTTCAGGGTTTAAACAATATGCTAAGTCATATATGTCTTTGAAGGTAAAAATATATTGTAACATTCTGGTCTAAGGAAACTTGTCTAGTGGTTTCAGGACCATATCAAATGTTCTCTTAACCATTCAACTTTCCAGGACAAAGGTAACAATCTTTTCCACACATGACATTTACAGCTCAAAACTGAATCTACAAAAATTATCCATAAACTTAAAAAATGGAAATATACTTCTTAACAGATCTCATTAATGACTGAAAGGAAGTTGCTCTCCTGGATTCAAAAGTTGAATTCTACTGACTGAAACAGTGAACTTCTGCTAAAAACAGTCAACTTTCCCATGGAGAATGTTGAGAAAGACTGAGAAAGAGATGAATAGCATGTTTGGCAGAATGCATGAGCTCTGGAGGGGTGGGGAGGGGGGGAAATGGAAAGGGAAAAAGAAGGAAAAAAAAAAAATGTAGTATAATAAATAAAAAATAAATAATAATAAAATTTTTAAAATTAAAAAAAGTTGAATTCTAAAAAAAAATCCTGAAAAATTTATTAAGAAATTACTTAAAGAATCAAGACTATGGGGCTGGAGAGATAGCCTAGCGGTTAAGAGCGCCGACCGCTCTTACAGAGGACGCCGGTTCGATCCCCAGCACCCACATGGCGGCTAAGAACCGTCTGAAACTCCAATTCCAGGAGAACTCCAGTTCCAGGGGAATCCGATACCCTCTTCTGACCTCCGCGGCGTTGCACGACACGGGTGCACAAACTTGCATGCAGACAGTACATTCATACACATACAGAAATAAATAAAATTAATAAAAAAAAAAGAATCAAGACTAAAAATCTATATTACAACCACCATCCCACACTGTTGCCAAAGGGTTATCCAGGACAAAACAGTATATAAATTATATATGGCCACCTAACTAATAAAACCAACAGAATGCCAAAATGTTTCCTAATAATCAGAAATTTTCTTCAACACACTTACTGGTCTGGTTTGGCAACAAAATGAAAGCCATTTTCTTTGGTGAACTGCTTAGGTCAGCTTGCAGGAAAATAATTGCTTTTCAGCTCTGCTATAGAGCAGAAATAGAATTTAGTGATTTATAGATATTATTCATTTCTGATCACTAAGTAGATGACAGACAAGAGAAACAGGTAAGAAAGGAAAAGGCAAGATTCCTCCCCTCAAAGCCATACACATGACACCAGTGAGCACAGTTCTTACTTTGGTGAATCAAGGTCTCAGCCTGTCTTCACTTCTCCCACACTTAGTGGCTATGTGAGTGTGCTGGGGCTACAGTAAGAAATGCCACACACTGAGTGCCTTAGACAGCAGAAACTTATTTCCTCACAGTTCTGAAGAAGAGATGTCCAAGATCAAGGCATCAGCTGGGATGGTTTCCTTGGGGCCTCCAGCCTTAGCTTGCAGATGGTCACAGCCTTCACATGGCTATTTCTATGTGCAGCAGCCTTGGTGTTTTTCCTATTTCTTCTTATTTTCTTGTAAGAACATAGTAGAGGGGCTGGAGGATGGCTTAGGGGTTAAGAGCCCTGGATGGTCTTATACAGGACCTTGGTTCAATTCCCAACACCCACATGGCAGCTAATGACCATCCCTAACTCCAGTTCCAAGAGCTCTGATGCCCTTTTATGGCCTCTGTGGGGATTGTATGCATATGGTGCACTTACATAGTTACAGGTAAAACACAAAAATAATATTGAAATCAATAAATAAATAAATAATAAATAAATATTCAGTGGATTGGATGAGGGCCTATGTGAATTGACTAATTTTAACTTAATTGCTCCATTTCAAGAGTATCATGTCCTGAGGTCCTAGGAGTTAGGCTTCAGCATATGAATTTGAGGGGGGACACAGTTCACCCCATAAAAACATCTCAATCTCCATGTGCAGGACATTTGGGCACCCTCCATCTGTACTAGTGTTTTTGTTCCCTTTGTTTAGTTCTTCAATATAACCCACCCACCCAAAATGACTGTCCCCCATCCTGCCTAACACACATGCAAAGTGTTCTTTATGCCAGTGACCTACTGACATTTTTTGAGACAAGGTCTTATATAGACCAGGCTGACCTGGAACTCCTGATACAGGTGAGGATGACCTTGAACACCTGATACAGCTGAGGATGACCTTGAACTTTTGATACAGCTGAGGGTGGCCTTGAACTCCTGATATGGCTGAGGATGACCTTGAGCTCCTGATGCAGCTGAGGATGACCTTGACCTCCTGATACAGCTGAGAATGACCTTGAGCTCCTGATACAGCTGAGGATGGCCTTGAACTCATGATAGAGCTGAAGATGACCTTGAGCTCCGGATATAGCTGAAGATGACCTTGAGCTCCTGATATAGCTGAGGACGGCCTTGAGCTCCTGATATAGCTGAGGATGACCTTGAATTCCTGATACAGCTGAGGACGACCTTGAACTCCTGACAGAGCTGAGGATGACCTTGAACTCCTGATGCAGCTGAGAATGACCTTGACCCCCTGATACAGCTGAGGATGACCTTGAGCCAGGGAAGAGGTGGATGACCATACGGAAATAGAATCATACAAACTCTAGGACCCTGCCCATATGAACCTACAGTGGTGCTGTCAGCTTATGCAAGACCCATGCAAACATAGTAAATAAAACTCAGGGGCCATCTCTCAGTTAGTCTAGCTAACAATGTCATGGCACTCAGGTGTTTGACCAGAGACTGTATTTCTTTAGAACTACATTTTTTTTTTTTTTGCTATTTATCTTTATTCCACTTTCCCAAACCATCAGTATAGGATGGATTATAAATTATAAAACAACAAAAATAACATGAAAATGGGATTTCATCATTCCCTTTATTTTATTTTATTTTATTATTATTATTATTATTTTTTTTTTTTTTGGTCTTTTCGAGACAGGGTCTCCCTGTAGCCTCAGCTGTCCTGGAACTCGCTCTGTAGACCAGGCTGGCCTTGAACTCACAAAGATCTGCCTGCCTCTGCCTCCCGAGTGCTATCATCATTCCTTTTCTAACAACACTATTTGTATGTGTATTGGTCTGTGTGTGGGTATCTGCCCATGAGTACAGGTGCCTGTGGAGGTCTGAGGCATCAGGTCCTCCTATAGCTGGAGTCACAGGTGGTTGTTAGGTTGCTGTCAGACTCCTAAAATGACAACAAAGCTCCCAATATTCTAGAATGGCGGGTCCAGGCTTAACCCAGGCAAGTCCCTCACCCTGTTGGAAAACCAACCAATCATAGGCCAAGCTGCCCAGCCTACATCATAGAAATTTACCCAAGCCCCTAACTGCCTGTAAAAGCTGCCTGACTTCCACTGCTAGTTGCTGCTCTGACACCGGCAGGAGGTAGAACAGAAGTCTATTCCCCAATAAACTGCTATCCCCCATGGAGTTGTCTTGGTCAGTGGTCTTCACTGCAACCTTTTTCATACATTTGATGCCAAAACACAGGAGAGACTCCCAGGTCTCCAACAACCTGGTCCCTCCTGCCGAACCCAAACTGCTGACCTCCCATGACAAAGACCATCTTTGCCTCTGCTGGCTCCTGCCATCTACCACATCTGGCCCCAAATTCTTTTGGCCATCTCTTCTCAACTGTTTGCCTCTATCCTGGTAAGTTCTCCCTTCGAATCTATTTTTCTGCCTTCTTCTCCCCTTTCACCCCTCTGACTCTTGCTCTCCGTCCTTCCTCTATCCTCCTGCCTATAGTCTTCCCTTCTCTCTGGAGGTGTTCGAGTCAGTTTCAGCTCATATCTGTATGCCAAACATCTCACCATGCTCTGCTGGAAGAAATCTCCACTGGTCCCAGAATGCAGTGTCAGGTGACTTGGGCAACTCTCTTTTGGAGGAACTGCAGCATGACAGGCAGCCGCTCCTCTGGGAAGACCTCGTTCCTCATTCTGGACTTTGAAGGTTCTCTACCGCATTCTATTGCTGGTGTGAGAAGTGAAGGGACTCTGTTCCTTTGCTACTAATCTCTTTTGTTCTGTCTCATGTCTCCTCAACTCTCTCTCTCCTCTTGGATTCAGGGACACTATCAAGCCTTGCCTGCAACAAGGCCTGGCCCCAATATAAACTTGGTAAATTCTCATATAGATCCTGCCAACTTCCACCACTACACAGGTTAGATGGTACAACCACCCCCTAACCCTTGTGCTGCTTATCAAATTCTTCTGTCTTTGCTTCATCCCACTTTTACTGCAAGCAAAAGGGCGTCCAGGGTTGCAGTGCTTCTGGATCCGGCCACAGACACGTAAGTCCCTGAATTCTTCAGAAAAGCATCATCTCTCGTTTTCTTCTTCATACCACTTTCTCTAAACATGCTATCTTTAATGATTTAGACTGTCCTCACTCACATCTTGTGCTTCTCTACTTTTTCTCTAAAGCATCTCCCTACCATGTGACTGCTAGTTTGCCAGTCTGCCACATATCTGACCCCCATGCAGGCTCTAAACCTACATGGCTTCATGGCTTTTTCACGTCTCTCTTCCATTCTTCTCAAGGCAGCTGCTGAAATTCCCAGCTTGCCTATCCTGAAAATTTTCCTTTAAATTCTAATGAAATTGCCCTTAAGCTTCTGTTTGGATCCATTCTTAAATTCTTTTTATGAGTGAGACTGTTAATCCTCTAGGGAATGCCCTTTCTCTTTATATTATCTTGGCAAACACAAATAGATCCCAAATTTCTAATAACTTTTTATTTGGTGGCCATGCAGAGATTTTTCTACAGGTGCATTAGATCTAGCTGCTGAGCTGGTAATCTCTTATCTAACTTGTGCCTTAGGACATCTGAGACTGTAAACCACTTATCAAACTAAGGTGGGGGGAGGGTTTAAATGGGGCATGTCTTTTCTGGATTTCTCAGGCTTTCACTTTTTTAAAACTCTGCTGTGGGTTCTCTCCATGAGTGGGGAAAAGAACAGACAGAGGATCCTGGAACTTGGACATCTGTCCCCATTGGGGACCAAGCAGGGTTTACACCACATGGTCTCAAGGAAGTTGGTTTTCTAACTAGATATAAGCATTTTAAATTTCAATCAACAAGGAGACTCACAAACCACAAATAAGGAGAGTAACATACTATGCTCTGGCAAGTCATATGCTCTCAGAGAATCAGACCAATGGCGTGTGAGCTGGACATAGCTCCCCATTTCTTCTGCTGCCTTCGCATGTTTCTTTCCCAGTAATAGCTTGTATCTAGGAATGAAGAGATTCAGAGGACATTGCTTTGCTTTCACATTTGCAATGGCTGGTAAGAGACATGGACTCTTCTTTGGTTTGAGACCATGCATTCCTTTGCTTTCCTATTTGGGGCATACACATCTTAGGGAACTTTCTCCTGTTATATCAAGTCAATCTTAACTTCATGCCATTCTAAAAAGTAAAAAAAAATAATGTTGCTATCCACATTTAATCTGTGTGATACCTGAATCCCACAGAACTTTTATCCTGGTGGGATATGGGCTTATTTTACCATGGGGCTCAGCTCAGGTAGCCCTGTGGGTTGGTTGCCATCATGGCTAGTGACCTCATTAAGAGGCAGGCAACCATGTGATCTGGTCTCCATCTTGGTTGCTGACATCATCAGTATAGGGACAGCCACATGGCTTAGTTTGCATCTTAGAACAGTAACATTTTCAAAATGGTGGTGACCTGTATGAACTTGAAACTATCTTAATCCAATCACATGGAACAATTCAAAATAGTGGCACCCAGGAACTTACCAGTACTATAAATTCTAGGGGATCATTATAACATAGGAATTCCCTGGACTGCAGGCATTTAATCACATGTTCTACTACTCTTGCAATTTATTTTTTGTTTTGTATTTTATCTTGTATTCTTTATAGGATCTTAGAAAATCAAGAAATTCCATCATAGTTTCTATTGTTTCCTAACAAAGTCAATGCATTTTCATATCAGACTAAGGAAGTAATGCCAGAGCTCCACAGTGGGAGTTTAAATGTTAATGTTTTGACCTGTTTCTAAATGGCATTATTTTGTTTTAACTACTTATCAGTCTTTCACCTTTTCTTTCCACCCCTTGCTCTTTTCTTTTTTAAAGGCTTTTTCACCCTTGGGCTAGCCCCCAACCCTCATTCTTCTTCTTTTTTTAAATTTTATTTATTTATTTTATTTACTTTAATTTTATTTATTTTCATATGTGTATGAATGTACTGTTTGCATGTAGCTTTGTGCACCTGTGTTGTGCAATGCTGCAGAGGTCAGAAGAGGGTGTTGGATTCCCCTGGGACTGGAGTTAAAAATGATTCTCAGCCACCATGTGGGTGCTGGGAATTGAACCCAGGTCCTCTGCAAGAGCAGTTGGCACTCTTAACCACTAGGCCATCTCTCCAGCCCGCCCTTATTCTTCTTAAAACTTTGTCAGTCTTCCCAGAATCTTGTGCCTGTTTTTGCCTTTGCTCTCCCAGTCACAGGTACACTAACAGGTTTGGGGAACAAAACTTCCTCTTTGTTCTTCTGGGCACATTCAGGCTCCCTCTCTCTGGAAACTCCTCTATCTTGAATTCCTCTCTGAAAATTCCTAGGGCAGCCAGCTCCACCCTCAGAGGGCCACTCGATTTTTTCTGCCCTGCACAGCTATGGAACTTCTCTCCACTTTCCTAAGCCTGCACCCCATCCCTGGTTCCAAAAGCCATTTCTGCCTCCTGGCCAGTGTGACAGGGTTTTCTGTGTCTGCCTTTCCCTCACTTCTCTCTGTGGTTCTTCTTGGGTCTGCTTTGTCTATGGTCTGTTGTCCCAAGTCTTTTCTCTGCAGTTCATGATGTGAGGTGTTGCTCACCACCCAAGCTTTCACCTTAATGAATTCCAGTTTATCTTTCAATGCTTAAAATTTCTTTGCCTTGCTTTTCTGTTTGGAACCTACATATTTAGGAAAAACATACTATAGAATTAATTATTGTGTTTTGTGTGCAACTATTTTTTTCATGTAATTACATCATGTGTGTCTATCTATCACAATCATTTTCATGTGTTAAATTCCATGAAATTATGTCCTGTGCTTTCATGTGTTGAGATCTCACATAATTGTGTTTTATGTGTCTATGATAATTATATTATTTGTATCAAAACATATATTATTTGTATCAAAACAATTTCTTTTAACGGTGGTCACTTCAGTTTTTCTTTTTATGGGGCACAAAATTATTGGCTTTACATTTATTTTGCCATACCCAATCAAAATATAGATACACAAATTTATAAATGTAGGTATATTCATGGTCCATTTAACCCCTTATAAACTTGGGTACCCTAATTATTTTTAAATCTGTTAAACAGTGTCTCTAGGTACATTAAATGTTGCACAAAACTTTTAAATACTAATTATTTATACAAAACACCATCTAAGCTGGTTATAAGAAAATCCTACTTATTAAATACCTTTTTTTGGTTTTGGTTTACTTTTGAGGTGTTTTAAGGTATTCATTTATTATTTTTGTCTCTGTTAAAAGTATTTTGGTTTGAAAACAAAAAAACATAATCTCAACAAAAGGTAATTACAAAATCTTGGTTATTAATATCTGTCTTTTATATATAACTAGATATAGATGCATGAGCAACAAAAATTTTTGTTTCTTGAAATTAAGTTCATTGATATCAAATTCACTCATAAATACAGTATGATACAAATGAAAACTGTTAAGCCCCCAATTTTTTTTCAGATCAAAATGTTATCTCTTTAATTCTAGTTCCATAACATGGTGCCAAATTATAAATTACTTTAAGCACATCTCTCTCTTTCTCTATTTTTCTCTATCTATACATATATATGTAAATATTAATGTCTTAGTACATTCTCATAACAAATGGTAAATTTGTGAATATTATATCACATGGTATTAATAAAAACATAAACAATTTAAAAGGTTGGTAATAGAGTATGAAATAGAAAAATTTTAGTAAGAAAGAAATGAAAATGGCTGGATATTTCCAGAATAGAAGGGATAATTAGAATGTTTAAGCAAGTTTATTAAAGGTTTGAACAGGTTTATAGAAATATAAGGTTGTTGATATAATAATTACTATCACAGCCAAAATTTTAAAGTCCACTCCCTGACTTGTACTCAGTCTCAATTAAATGGAGGCAGACAGGTATTGGGTTACCTGTAGCCACTAAAAATGTCTTTCATGTTTCTCTGTATTATGCAAATGTTATTTTGGTACTTTCTTTTGCCCATAACAAGATAGTTTGGCTGAAGAGAAGCCAGGTCTCACCTCCCTAAACCAGATGGGACAGTCCAGAAAAGAGAATAAAAAGTTACAGTGAGCTTAGTCTGAATTCTGATTAACTTATTCCCGGTCTATAGGTATGTGATATGAGCCCCTCCCTTCCTTCTGAAAACTATAAATCATTGTATGGGGGGCTGGGCAACAGAGAAAACTGCTTTTATTCATAATATAACAACACCTAAAATAAACCTAAAAAATCAGTTTAAATTCCTTTTCTAGGGCTATCCCTAACTTAACCTATGATGTTAACTCCCCCTTTTGCTGACTTAGACCTATTCTTCTTTTCACATGCCTAAATCTACTAAATAATTTTAATTTTTCCAAAGTCAAACCTTAAATTAATTCTTATAAAAGACTAACTTAAAAATATATATTTCTAGCCAGGCATGGTGGCTCCTGCCTTTAATCCTAGGGAGGCAGGGGCAGGTGGATCTTTGTGAGTTCAAGGCAAGCCTGGTCTACAGAGTGAGTTCCAGGACAGATGAGGCTACAGGGAGACCCTGTCTCGTAAAAATGTTAGGGTTTTTATTCAAGCTTTATTTACATATTACACAATAATTAAAGGTACCAGACTGGTACAACTGACATTCTTGTATATTTAATAACCATATTTTGAGGTGTATACTAATCTGGTCAGAGACTTAAAGGGACAATTTTTTTGTCTCTTGCCCTCCAAGGTCAACTAAGTTCCAGGGAACTATGGAATGTCTCTCAAAATTTCCTGAGACTATGATGATTCACCTTTCCTCTTGTTTAGGGAGGCCATGGAGACCTCACTAGAAAGATGTGAACCAGTATCCAGTCAACAAAGAGGAGGGTGAGCACAGGAAAAAATTTTTCCCATGCTTCCAAGTGAAATGCATGGTCTAGCAGAACCTTCTCACTTATCCTAACATAGATGTAACTGGTAAAAGGAAGGCCTAAGGACCCAGAGTTTCCACCATAGCCCATGTGACCCCTGAAGAGCAGAGCAGATCCTCAACCTTTCTTTAAAAAACTAAAAAACTAAAAAAAAAGGTTTATTTGGACCAACACCCAAAAGGACAGTATAACCAAAAATTAAAATGATTGGTATATTTCCTTAAGGAAATACAGGATTGCATTTCCCAGACATTAGGCTTGAGTTCATATAACATGTTATTTAGACAATTTCTCACTAGTGATTTGTCCTTAAGAAAGTGCTATTCAAATATAAGACTTCAAATCCAGTTCTGATTACCTACCTGCAGCCAAAACAAAGAAACAAACAAAAACAAAAAACCAACAAAACCCACTATTATTCTTATCTAAAATTAAGTGATGGCTAAAATTTATTCTCACTCCCCATCTACAAGCCATTTGGAAGGGAATGCATATGGCAATTCTAGCCACTCTGGCAACTATCAAAATGCCTAGAGAGAAAATCTTGAGTCTAGCCATAGCAGCCAAAAGAAAAACAAGGAGAAACCCAATAGAAGGGTGCTTTTAGAAGCCCTTAAAATTCACTCTATTCTGACTTCTCCTGGTTCCCTGCCTCGAATTTGTACCTAACTTCTCCTTTCCCTCCTTGGCCCACTGATATCCATCTTCCTCATAGTGATGATTATTCCATGCCTATAAAATTTTTCAGGATAAAATCAATGAGATGACCCAATAGTCCGTGAACCAGACCCTCTGGTCTCCTATTACCACCTGCCCATCTGACTGCTACACTTAAAACCAATGTTCCAGCCCTTTGAAACCACCTCTGTTTTCCAACATCCCTGTCCAATAGGAAGTAGCTAAAGAAAGACCACCATCACCCCTTACATTCAACAAAAGGCTGAATGTTAGGTTGTTGTCAGACTCTTAATGTGATGGTGCAGCTCCCAATATTCTAAAATGGCAGCTCTGGGCTTAGCCCAGACAAATCACTCTGCCTATCAGGAGACCAACCAATCATGGGCTAAGCCATCCACCCTACGTCATAGAAAATTACCCAAGCCCCTAACTGCCTATGAAAGCTGCCTGACTTCTGCTACTGATTGCTGCTTTCTCCAATGCCAGCAGGCAGGCGGCAGTCCAGCAGTCTCTTCCCCATAAACTGCTTTCCCCCATGGAGTTGTCTTGGTCGATGGTCTTTGCTCTGCCCCCTTTCATACAGATGTGGGCTGCCTAATGGTTCTGTGAGTCAAATTCTCTGAGAAAGCTGTACACATTCTTAACCTTTGAATCATCTCCCAAGCCCTAGTTCTATATCTCTTGACAGTTTGAGAAATTTAGTGAATCACAGCAGATCTCAATATTTTGGTTTCTGAGTCCCTCTACACTTTAAAAAAGCATGTGTGTCAGAAATGTTCATATGTAGATGATATTTTGTTATTTACTTAAAAATATATCCAAAAGTTCTTAAATATTTAGTTCAGTTAAAATAATGAGTCTATTAAGGTGTCACCTATTTCTGAGAAAAACTGTTTCTGAAACAAATCATTGTAAACAGTAGCACTTTTCACATTTCTAGTCTTTTCTTTAATTCTGTCTGAATTAGGAATCCCAATCCCCACATCTGCTTCTGATTTATTCTGGTGTGCCCTTGTGATAATTCCCATCGTGTGTCCTTGAGAAAGCACTGCATATTTGTGAGAGAATGCGAATGAAAAAGTAACATCCTGGTAATATTACCTAATGGTTTTCAAGTGTTTGGGGAACTATATTTCCTTGGATCACACTTTGAATATTAGGTTATGTGGGGCACAGACAGAGGAGCAAGTACCTAGACCAGAAGGTGGAGAGAATCTTGAGACACTGAGACACCAAGGGTTGGAAATCACCAATGACTGTGATGGGAATTGTGATAAGAGCTGAGTCTTCAGGGCACAAAAAGGAACATATCAGAAGCGAGTAGGCAAGAGAGAAGGGCAGAATCTTTCTTTTGAAGTTGCAAAATTTGCCCAAGACTAGTAGTGTCCAGCCCAGTAAAATTCAGGGAAATGAGTCAATTCAACAATTTACAGAGCATTAACTCCAAAAGGGTGCTAGGGATTTAGCTGCTTTTATTCTTTCCTCGGTGTAATTTCAGCTCAATTATATTTAATGCATAGTAATTAATTGCAATTACTTTATTGCCAGACAATCTGGATGGTGCTGGCTAGCCCTAGTTTCCATTGTTTCGACACTCCATAAATCGCTCCTATGGTATAACAGACCAGCAAAGTAGACATTATAATCCCTCAGGAAACAGTCAGCAGTTAATGGATCTACATGTGATTTACATGTCTGGTTTTATTCTTTGCCACCTATTAGTAACAAAGGTCAAAAAAACAACAGTAAGTCAGCTGAAACTTCAAATGAGCTTGCATTTCTCTTTTACAGACAAATAAGAACCCATATTCCCAGGAATGTGCAGATCTGAAATCAAAGTGACATTATTGGCTGAACTACAGAACCAGAAAACTAGGAATTTCAAGTAGGCTATGATGTCTTTAGGAAGGTTTGAAAATAAATCATATCTAAGGCCTAGATCTAAACCTCAAAGCAATTACCCTTGTTCAGTTTTGGCATTTCAAAAAAGAGCAGAGGGCAAAGTCAGGAAGAGTAAGAGACCAAGACAACAGAAAATAGTCCAGAAACCCTGTTATCTCTGGTGAGAACATTATTTAGCAACAAAAGGAATAATTTGTCAAGGCGACATTCCCATTCCCAGAGTAATTAATTTTCATCCTCATCATTGAGCATGAAGAATTAGAAAATACATGAAGCAGAGAATTATAAATGTTCCCAGGTGAAGAAAGAAGATGCTCCTGACAATATTGGGCTTACTCAACACTCACTGACCAGCAGCAATGGGCAAGGCATCATCCCCAGCAAGCAGTAACATGCTGCAGAGCTGAGCCAACCAGTAGGGGAAATGCAAGCCTTCATGTTCCATCAATAATGCTGTCAATCTGGATTAAATAGCAATTTAAATTCTAGTGACTGTTTGGAAAAATGCTTTATTTCAGCAGCTACTCTTATGCCATAAAGCAAACTCAGCAAATGCTTGATTGATTCTGTGCCTATTAGGGATATCTTCACTTTGATTCATGGTGCCCAATTCTGTATGCTGGAATTAAGAGTTTGGGTGACAGTTTCCAAATTTGCAAGCCAGTTTACCACCTCCCTTCTCCAACCTGGCCTCACTTACGCTGCAATACTTTGAAGGGGTAGAAAAGTTTGTTTTTTAAATGTGTAGTCCAGGCTGGCCTCGAACTTATGATCCTCCTGCCTCTGCCTCTTCAGCATATCCTACTGGCATGCACCACCACAACCGGCAGAGGCAGGTGGATCTTTGTGAGTTCAAGGCCAGCCTGGTCTACAGAGTGAGTTCCAGGACAGCTGGGGCTACAGGGAGACCCTGTATTGAAAAAGACAAAAAAGAAAATAATAATCATAAGAAAAGGTTTTTTTTTTTTTACTACAATGGGTGGGAGAAAAGAAGGCAGAAGAAAGAGAAGTGGAGAGTGACAAACGGGGGCAGTGGGAATGGGATGTGAACCTGGCACGGGTAACAGCATGCGTCCAACAATGTACTTGACACAATCAAGTGCAGAAACAGCCTCCTTGAAATTGGCTCGCCAGGATTCAGGCAGTAAGAGACTGTGAGTCTAGGGAGGGTAGACAAAAAGAGTGCGGTGTAAAGTAGAATGATGAGTTGGGGAACACCTCCTCCAACAGGCAACTGCTTGAAGAACTAACGGATACTCCATAGAGATGCCTCACCCAAAGACAAGAGTGGGACAGAAACCTTGCCACCAACTAACATCCAGGTTCCTGGAGGTTCTTGTAGAGGAACACTGGCTTACTTTTGTCAACATGAAAGCTTACTCTCTACCTCAAAATGCATAAAAGATAGTTTATTCTTGAGCCCTGAGAACAGAGATTTATGTTACCCTAAATTCCATGTTCCAGCACAGAAGCAGTTTTATGACGTTTTTTATAGTAACAGAACAAAGTAAATTCATAAATCAAGACATTTTTCAAATACATGGATGAATACATTCAGTAGGTGAGTCAGAGCAAACTGTCAGAGCAAACCGGGGGAGTTTGGGAGTGGGGCATTTGCATTAGGTCTGGGATCCTATCTGATAACATTCTTAGCTTTTTGGTTGGTGGGACCTGGTCATTTGTTAATAATTACCTTTTTAAAAGGTCTTTATTTGTTATTCTCAGGGTGTTAACTCCGAAATAGAGACAGGCAAAGAAATGGCTATTTACGGGCCAAAAGTAGCCTAAGATAAGTGCTCATCAGGCTGGGGACCTGCGTATTCCAGACCCTCCACAGTCTCTGGAGCAATCCGTTCATCAGCCTTGCAGAAGAAAGTCCAGCTTGAAGACAAGGTTTTTTCTGGAAACTCATTCATAGCTTTTTCTCTCTCCTTGTCTCCAACTGAAGGTTCCACAAGGAGAAATAAAGAGAAGAGAACATGAAGGTCCCTTTAGCCCCAGACTACAGCTAGAAGTTCACTTGGGCTCAGGCCAGAAAGCTTTTTGAATGAAATTTAACTTAATAGGACCCCATTTCAAAGCAGATAAGCCTGTTTTAATAGTTAAATGTCACCAACTATGGTGGTTAGAACAAGATGTTTCTGGGTAGCCTGTTTCCCCAAGGAAAGGGGTATGCTTCAGGACACTTAACCATTTCTGAGAAGGTAAAAATACTTCCTCTATCTCTTATGCTGAGTCACTGAAGCCAAACAATACTTATAATTCAATTCTTAAGGATTTATGCTATTATTCCTTTGAATAAATTGCCTTCTCTGTTACTTGTATTCTTAAGGAGCACTGGTTAAAATGACTGAGCACGATCCTCTTATTTGCCACTGAAAGCCTATGTGCTTTCACTAGGGACTTGAAACTGTATGCATTTATTATTATTTCAGAATTGGAACATTGGGACTGGTAAGACTTCATTTGCAAGGAAAGGTAACCAACTCTTTGAAAAATAATAATCCTCATAACAGCCTTCCAAATTAAAATTATATTCAGGTTGGATGTAACAGCCATGACCATAATAACTTCCCTAAAAAAGAAAAAAAGCATCCTTTTTTTTTTACACCCATGTACTTCATTTAACACACCAGGTAGAAATCCAGATATTTTTGTACACAGATAATCAAGCCAGCCTTTAAATTTATTTCCAAAGGGCTTTTTCATCACTCACAATAAGAAAGTATGAGCTTCAGCAAGACACAGGCTTCCTATTCTTTAATGAGACGCAGCCTTAGCAACAACCTAGCAGAGAAGCTCATTTCCTAAGCACCCCACTGCTTTCTAATTCCCTCAGATTCTTTCTGAGAAAGAAACCCTAATGACCAGCATAGCAGCGCTCAGCATGTATTCACTCTGCAGGGCACTGCTGCCCACCACCAATGGCAGGTGTCTGCTATACAGAGGAGGAGGGTTTCTTTGAATTTCAGGAAAATTCTTAGCATCTTAAAAATGTAAAAGAGAGGGGCTCAAGAGATGGCCTAGCAGTTGGGAGCACCGATTGCTCTTGCAGAGGACCCGGGTTCGATCACCAGCACCCACATGGCAGCTGAGAACCATCTGTAACTCCAATTCCAGGAGAGCTTACAAAAAGTTTGACTTACAAAAAGGCACTTTGAGCTGTGTCCGGGGAGCTGCCTCCTTTTTCCTGTTTCTTAAGAGCTCCATGGTAATGTACAGAACTTCGGATAGGAGACGATGTCAGAGGTGGAAGTCATACACAGAGCAAACTCCAGGTAACTGAAAACTGTACAGCCGTCAGTTCTACTAACCTTTTATACATGTTTACACAAAAGTTAACAACACCACACAAAACAGCATCAGGGATAGAAGTCATGGTGAACTCTCATTATGTTTGAATGGCAATTCTTCAAAAATGTCAAGGACTAAAAAGCAAGATGAGACTAGGACACTATCGTAGTTTATGATGAAAAAGGATAAGTGACAATTAAATGTAATGTGGCAGCCTGATTGGATCTTGTGCCAAAATTGCAGAAAGCCAAAGGACGTCTATAATTTTGATAGATTGTACCAGTATTCCACATCACTTTCAACAAATGAGCCTGGGTTCTATAAGGTCTTAATATTGAATAACAGAGACAATGCTAATAAGAAGTGAGACCGAACTATGCATAAATTTAAAATTAGTCAAAATTTTTAAAGTTTTAAAAAATTATACAAATTTAGTGAACCCCAATTATAAAATACAAGTTAACAGATAAGTCAAAGGTAAGAAGTGTAGTGATGGTGTTGGTGAGACGCAGAGGGCCTTGTTTAAAAAGCAAACTGATGAATGAATGCTGCAGCTGCTCAGCCTCCTCTGCCATTCCAGCTCTTCACGAGACATTTTTCCATAGTGGGAATTTGTGTATTTGTGTGTCTGTGTTTGTGTGTGTATGTGCATTTGTGAGTGTGTTTGTGAATGTGTGTGGTATGCGTAAATGTGTGTATTTGTGTGTGTGTTGTATGTGTGAGCATGTGTGTAAGCCTATGTATGAATGTATGTATATGTGTATATGTGGTAGGTGTATGTGTGTGCTTGAGTTTGTGTGTGTATATCTGAATGTGTTGTGTGTGTGTGAGGATGTGTATGAATGTGTGTGTATGTGTGTATGTGTGGTATGTATGAGTCTGTGTGTGTATGGTGTGCATATATGTATGTATGTGGAGTTTTTTTGTATTTGTGTGTATATATGTATGGTGTGCATATGTGTGTGGGTCATGTGGTGGGTGTGGTACACATGTGTGGTTAATATATCTAAGTGTGCAGGCATATGAACCTATTCCTGCACCTCTGGAGGCCAGAGCAGGACATTGGGGTCTTTTTCTATCACTCTCTGCCTGTTGAGACAGGGTCTCTCAGTGAACCAAAAGCTTACACTTTCTGCTTGGCTACCCAGTGGCCTCTCAGGATGTACCTATCTCTGTCCCCCAACTGCTGGGGACATAGGTATATGTAGCCATGCTTGGAATGTTACATAGGTGCTTAGGATTCAAACTCGGGTATCCGTGTTTGCAGAACAACTGCTCTTACCCAATGACCCAAGCCCCTGTTTTGTTCTGTTTTTATTACAGTGGATTGATAGTATAGTATAGTGAGTTCATTATGATATCTTTACTTATGAATATAACATACGTTGATCATATTGACTGTCCCAATTAGCTCCCTGTCCTAGTTTGTCTTCCATTGCTGTGACAAAACACTCTGACCGACACCAACTTGGGGAGGAAAGGGTTTATTCAGCTTACATCTCCCAGGTCACAGTTCATCACTTAGGGAGCCCAAGGCAGGAACTCAGGGCAGGAACCTGGAGGCAGGAGCTGAAGCACAAGTCATGGAAGAATGCTGTTTACTGGCTTACTCTACTGGCTCATGCCCAGCCCGCCTTCTTATACAGTACACAACCTGCCTAGGGTGGCACTACTCATTGTAGGCTGGGCCCTCCCACACTGCTCGACCATCAAGACAAGGGACTCCACAGATGTGGCCACAGGCCAATCCAATGGAGCCAATTCCCCAACTGAGGCTCCCTCAACCCAGGTGTGTCAAGTTGACACTAAAGCTATCTAGCACACCCCCTTTGATCTCCCCCTCTCCCAGTCCTTTCTTTTTTACCTAACAATCTTCTTTGTACTTTTATTCCTTTTGAAATTTTTATACCTATATATAAGTGAAAACACACAATATTTGCCTTTCTGGATCTGATTTATTTCACTTAAGGTTTGAAGTTCTACTCACTTATCATGCAAGTAACAAGATTTTCTTCTTCAGGACTGAATGACTACATATTCCACCACATATGTGGCATATTTTTTATTATTCAGTTATCTCTTGAGAGGCACCTAGGCTTACTACACCAAAACATAGTTACTATAAATGCAAAAATAGAATCTATGTTGTATATTGAATTTGATTGTGTCTAGTATTAATCCAGAAATGGCATGGGTGGATCATATTGTAGATCTATTTTGAGGTTCTGAGGTACCTCCATATGAAGTCAACATCCATCGCACTAATTTCCACCTCCAGTGCACAAAGGTTCCTTTCTCCTCTGCAGCATTTGTTGTTGTTTTTCATGACAGCCATTGTGAATGGGGTTGGAGGGGATCTCAGTGCACTTCTGATTTGCATCTCCTTTAATGACTAAAGGTACTGAATGTTTTCTGTGTATTTATTGGTCATTTGTACTTCCTTTGATATTTGTTTCCCTTTCATTAGAACCAAGAGCATAGAACTCCAGTTCCCTAATTCAATTTGCTTAAGCATATAACTCCTTTCATTAGATAGCAAATCTTTTAGGGAAAGCATAATTAAATATTCATTTTGGACAGGTTCTAAGTCCTACACATGACATGTAATCAGCACTTGATTGATGTTTAGTTAAAGAGAGAGTGTGTGTAGTGAAAGGAAAATTCAAGAACTCATTGGATTTTGACTTTGCTCCTCTCTCAGCATACTAATTTTATTATTCCTTGGAGGCTCTCTACCAGATAGTCCTGTGTTCTTTCAGGTTGTGACGTTCTGCCTCTTGTCCCTGTTCTTAAATACTAGGCAGGCCTTGACTCTGTGACTGTTTGTGAGTATCAAATCTGAAGAAGTTATTCCTATCCACTGACAGCAAACAGGAATTTCATTAACTCGTGACTTTGCAGCTCTTCTGGCTTCTGGACTTGCATGATGTCTTGTTGGTGCTGTTCCTGCATACCCAATCTTCATCTGACCTGTTAGTTCCCCCACCAAACTTCAAGTAGCTTGGCTTGTCCATTGTGACAGAAACTGAATGCATACTGTGTATTCTGTAGATTCTTTAAGCAAAATCTCATCATGGTTGGCTTTGGTGTGCAACTTGGCACTCCTGAGTAAAAGAAACCTCAAATGAGAACTTGTCACTATTAGACTGGCTTGTAGACAAGTCTGTGAGGCATTTTCTTAATTGTAGAGTGATATAGGCAGATCCGAGCCCAACCCACTGTGGGTGGTGCCATCCCTAGGCAGGCGGTCCCATCCCTAGGCAGGCGGTGCCATCCCTATGCAGGTGTTCCCATCCCTAGGCAGGTGATCCCATCCCTAGGCAGGTGGTGCCATCCCTAGGCAGGTGGTCCCATCCCTAGGCAGGTGGTCCCATCCCTAGGCAGGTGATCCCAACCCTAGGCAGGTGGTGCCATCCCTAGGCAGGTGGTGCCATCCCTAGGCAGGTGGTGCCATCCCTAGGCAGGTGATCCCATCCCTAGGCAGGTGATCCCATCCCTAGGCAGGTGGTGCCATCCCTAGGCGGGTGGTCCCATCCCTAGGCAGGTGGTTCTGGATTGTGTAAGAAAGCAGGGTGAGCACAGGCCCCAGGGGCAATCCTGTATTCCTGCACGGCCTCTGTTCCAGTTCCTGCTTCCAGGTTCCCGCCCTAAGTTCCTGCCTGACTTCCAAGTGATGGATTATCACTTGGAAGTAAAAGATACACTAAACCCTTCCCTCCTCAAGGTGGTTTTGGTCAGAGTGTTTATCACAGCAATAGAAAGCTAACTAGGATGGAGGTTATTAACAGAAACAACATATTGGGGTGTCAAGATAATTAATTCAGTGGTTGTTCAATTGTTTCATCATAGAAAGTTTAACTTTAGTCACAATTTAAGGTTATTTTGTTTTGAAATTACTCAGAACTCTTCACTGCCTCCAAATTGAACTTAGACAATGGAAGATATTCAGAAGACATGACCTGTAAGCAATTAACATGCAGTTAAGAGATAACAACCGGAGAGACGGATTTAGACGTAATTCCCAGCAGTGATAACAGAGGGAGAAGGGCTGGTTACAGAGAACAAGGAAACAAGACCTTAGAAACCATTAGGTGTAGACAGAAAGAAAAGAAGGAAGGGAGGGAGGGAAGGAGGGAATGAGGGAGAGAGGAAGAAAGGAAGGAGGGAAAATACAAAGACAGAAGAAACAAAAACCTAGGAAAAGAGAGGGTCTTCATTAGGAATAGTTGTGGACAAGGGTAAGCACTGTCATTAAAGCCAAAAGTAAGCCTTCCTGTGTCCCCAGTTCTTTGGAAGTTCTTTGAAAATATCACACATTTTCATATATGCATGAGGAGAATTGTCCTCAGGGTTAATACTGATACCTAACCAAGTAACATCTTGATGTTAGGAGTTCTTAGGTCACCCAGCTATAACAAAACACTCTGACCAATACCAACTTGGGGAAGAAAGGGTTTATTTAGTTTACATCTCCCAGGTCACACAGTTCATTACTGAGGAAGCCCAAGGTAGGAACTCAAGGCAGGAACCTGGAAGCAGGAGCTGAAGCACAGGCCATGGATGAATGCTGCTTAATGGCTTACTCTCCTGGCCCATAGCCAGCTCGGTTTCTTATATAATACAAACAACCTGCCCGGGAGTGGCACCACCCACAATGGGATCAGCCTTGACACATAACTCAACAATCAAGAAAATACCCCACAGATATGGCTATAGACCAGACCAATGGAGACAATTCGCCAACTGAGGCTCCCTCAACAAAGGTGTGTCAAGTTGACACTAAAGCTGTCAAGCACACAGGTGAAGCACATGCCAATTCCATTTGCTCGCTATAGCAACAATTTAAGCTAAAATTATATTTTTTAAACACAACAGAATTTTATTACATCCTCAGATAAACTTAAAACTATGTCTTCCTGATCAGTTTTTCGCCACTAAGTGCTGGTTCCAGACCTCAAACTCTTAATCTGATAAACAATACCTGACTTCTACCATCATGGATACCTGGATGTGCTCATCTGTATCCAGACACCTAAACAGGAAAGGGCAGAATTCCTTCCTCCTCTTGTTCCATTGGTCAGAAACAATCTCTTGGAGCTACAGGACATAAGAGGAGCTGGGAAATAAAACCCTGGCTGGGCATTTATGTCTGACAGCTATACCATAAGGAAGCTCACAACTTTCCCTTTTCTAGATGAATATCTCTGAAATGGAATGAATTAAGAGTTCTTTTGTTCTTGTTGTTAATACTTCAATTTAGGATAATTACATTGGTTTAAAGTTGTTCAGAAGAGATGAAAGATGAGGGGGGAGCATGGAGAGGGGGCAAATAGGGAAAGAAGATGGGAAAGGTCAATATATGAGCAAGGTGCAACGTATGTATGTCTGAGAATGTTGGATGAAGCTCATTATTTCATATGCTAACTGAAAGATAATTTTTAAGACTTAAAACTGTTAGGTGTGGGCTTTCCAGAATTCCAAGGGACGCACAGATGTCCACTTCCTCCAGAGGCTGTCAATCTTCTGACCTCTTCCCCTGTACGTGAGGTCCTGCCCCATGCCTATAAATGGTTGGGCCCCGGTCGCCATCTTGCCCCTGCTCCTGCTCCTGTTCTATCACATGCTAGCAGGCAACCTGCTCTGGAAGTTCCAATGGGAGTAAATCATGTTCCCAGAGTGACTTAAGTCTCATGTGATTTTTTCTGGGGGTTCGCACCTTTATAATGGTGCTGTGACTCTGTCTAGCGGTCAAGATATTTTTCTCCCCTCTAAAAGAACCACATAACTTTCTTTCGGAACCCCTGGAAACTTGCCAGGAGAACCATCCTCCAATTTTCACAATGAGGTACCACTCTCTGCTCTCCCTCACTCTTTCTCCCTCCCCCCCTCTTTCCCCACTTCTGCCTCTCTGGCTTTCTCTTTCCTCTCTCCACTTTTCTTCGCAGCCTTAGCTGCCATTTTGAACCCACTGAGGTTTACAGACTCTCTCCCTGGGTTCCCGAGTGTGCCACACTCCGACCACTTTCTGCAGTCTCAGGATGTTGAAACTGCAGCTAGGGTCCCACTGAAATGAGCTCCGCTGTGCCCCCAGGATGCTGGGCTCACAGGCATGTAAGTCCCGTACTTCTCAGTTTAAGACACACTTCCTTATACTCAAAAGTACTTCTAAAGTTGAGTTTCCCTGCTCCGCCACTTTGCTTAACCCCCACTCCCCCACCCCACATGCTCTGATCCGTCTCTCCTGACCTCCTGACCTCCTCCCAACCTCTCTGCAGCCTTGGCAGATTTCTGCAGTAAAAGACTGCAACCTTAAATCCAAGCCTTTTTACTTTTCTTTACTGTGCCTTTCCCATGCTCATTCAAACAGAAAAGGGTGGAATGAGGTTGCACCTGCGCAATGCCCCATTTCCATGTTAGCTGCATTAAACCACACCCACTCCTTCACAGCAGCCATCTTACCTATGTTTACTGTGTCTGCGCATGCTCTGTTTCCATGGCAGCCATGTTAAACCACACCCACTCTTCAGTGCCATATTGACCACGTGGTAGGAATAGCTTATTGTAAACTTAAATTTACATAGGAGCTTATTGCAAGTAATGCCATGTTCCAATCCTTTTAAAAGTTATTTAATGGCATGTTCTGATCCTTTCACAATTTTGGTTTTGGGGTTTTTATATTGGATTATTATAAAAAGGAATTGAGATTCAATTAATACATTTTTATGTCATAGTAACCAAGTTTTGTTTTCACAAGTTTTTCATCCATTTCAAAATACAATCAACTTTCGATTTTTACTTTTGTATGGATAGTTAATTTTTTATAGGCATTTGTTTGAGATTTTTACATCATCTGGCTTTTTAACAAATTCTGTTTTGTTTTTGTTTTTGTATATTTTGTTTAAATGACTTTTTTTTTGGTCTTTTTGAGACAGGGTCTCCTTGTAGCTCCAGCTATCCTGGAACTCACTCTGTAGACCAGGCTGGCCTTGAACTCACAAAGATCTGCCTGCCTCTGCCTCCCAAAGGCTAGGATTAAATGACTTTTACCTAATTTTAAGGGATTATTTCAGATTTTGGCGTTTTCCATTTCATTGGTTTTCTTTATAAACCCCATTTTATTCAGAAATCCATTTATGTTTCTGCTTCTGTATATAAGCCCCTGCATCTGAGATTACCAAGGTCTGTCCACCACACCCTGTCCACCTGCCATCCAGATCTTGCCTCAGGCAGTAAAGTTTTAAGAGATTTTTAATTTTTCCACTAACAATAAATTTATTCTCACTAAATTAGCAGGTAATATATGTGAGCCAGATCTGCCTGCCTGCCTTCCCTGTCCACCATCCCGCGCAAGCACTCACACAGCCTGTGCTGCAAAGCACAGTATTGACACACAGGCTGTTCGCACCTGAGTAGATATCTTAAACTCTAAATGATCCTGTGTAAATGTGATAGTTGCACTTAATGGTTCCACAGCCCTGCACAACAATGGGTGACTTTAGAGTTACGTGTGCAGTACAGCAGAGAACCGATAATTTTCTGTGCCTTGACATCAGGTTTTTCTGGGTACCAACACTGACCTATGACAGGGAAAAAAGGGGATTTCCCATTGTCCTGAGTTGACGGATACAATTAAGTCATGTGTCTGTCCAACCTGTCTGTGTGTTATAACCATTCTCTAATGTGTCTTTGAGATTCATGTAACTGTCATGCATCCAGGTTCTCCTGTGTGTTTTCTGTCAGAACAAAGTGGCCACTTCAAACTTTCATTCTATATTGAAAACAAAAAATTAAATTAAGTTTACTTTTGGCATGCCTCTTAAATATTTTCAAAGGCCTGATTTGAGACTGGGTTCCTAGGTATCTACACTGCTTATCTGAAGATTTTATTTCTTATCTGTCCAAATTATTTTCTTCTCAGGTATTATGAATAAAATTTTCTTTCCAGTTTTTTTCTTGTTTCCAGACCTCTGAAAACCTGGTTTTTGATGCGTAGGGGTTCACTAACAGATTTTTTTTCTTTTCTCCTACTTAACCAGGATTCTGACAGCTGTCCCACTGTCCTTCTGGACCAGAAACCATTTTAAAAATCACTGGATTTGGGCTGGAGAGATGGCCTAGTGGTTAAGAGTGCTGACTGCTCTTGCAGAGGACCTGGGTTTGATCCCCAGCACCCACATGGTGGCTGAGAACCGTCTTTGACTCCAGTTTCAGGGGAATCTGACACCCTCTTCTGACCTCTGCAGCATTGCACAACACAGGTGCACAAACCTACATGCAGACAGTACATTCATACACATATAAGAATAAATTTAAAAAATAAAAAAATCCCTGGATTCATTCATACTCTGGCACTTGGACAGTGGCACATGGCTTCCCCTGCAATCTCTTCCTTTCAATGACATGGCCTAAATACCTTTGATATTGTCAGTTCTTTAATTATTGTATATATAATTCTGTTTTCCATCACTTGCTATTTCAATAAGTTCATAGTTTTGGAACCAGAGGTGCAAGACATTAATGTCAGAATAACAAGGAAATTGTATTAGCCACTCAGCCTTGGCAGTGCAATTAAATAGAGCTGCATGTTTTATTTTTTAATTTTTATTTTATTTATTTATTTACTTATTTATTTATTTATGTGTATGAATGTATTGTCTGCAAGTAGGTCTGTGCACCCATGTCATGCAATGCCGCGGAGGTCAGAAGACGGCGTCGGATTCCCCTGGAACTGGAGTTCTCCTGGAATTGGAGTTACAGACGGTTCTCAGCCGTCATGTGGGTGCTGGGGATTGAACCTGGGTCCTCTGCAAGAGCAGTTGGTGCTCTTAACCACTAGGCTATCTCTCCAGCCCCAGAGCTGCATGTTTTAAATAATATTTCTAATGGTATTTTTACCAATGTATGTGACTCTTCAGTACAAACACTAGGATAAAAATCTGTTGAATGAATGTGAGGATAAATGTGTGTATGTGTATGATTTTTGTGTGTGTGTATGATATTGTTAAATAGCATATTAAGATCTGTCTGTGTATGATAGCAATGCATGTGTCTCTGATTAGTACCTTTATAAACTGCCATTGCCAAATTTATTTATTAGAACCTCATTTATGAGTGTATGCATGAAGTACTGTTCACTTTTAAGAATTCTATAATGTAACTATGTCATATACAAGAAATTGTGTTCCACCTAGCAAGTAATATATATGTTGTTACAGACTCAAGTGAAATAGATGTACAAATATTGAGTTACCCACACATACTATAACTGTTTTATATATCTGTTATACTTTGCACATGTTACTTTTAATATTTTTAAGAAAAAAAATAAGTTTTACTTCTGGTGACCATATGGACAGTCCGAATGTAACAAATTTGGTTGAGCCCTAAGTATTTCCTGTCTGCTGTTGGTATGTGACAATGCCCCCCTTCCTTTTCATTCTCAAAGCTATAATTGAAAATCTGGGGACAAGTGACATGGCCTCATTTGAGATAATCCTAGAAGGTATTGGTTTTAGCCTCTTTATTATCTTGGGTTTGTTTCATGGGCTATGTTAGAACTCTTTTGCCTTTCATGATTTAAATCCATTCTACTTTGAGTACCTAAATGACCTTTCTAGACCTTAAAGAACAAATTGTAGGCCTTAATGCATAGGTTTAATGTCAACTTGATACACCTGAGCTAAGAAACTTCAATAATTGCCTTCATTGGGCTGGCCTGTGCCCACTGTGGGCAATAACATCCTTGACCAGATATTTCTGTATTGTATACAATAGAACATGAATATGAGCCAGCATCACAAGCCAGGAAGTAGCCTCCTTTCCAAGTCTGTGCTACAGTTACTACCACCAGGATCCTACCATGAGCCTTTATTGTTAGTCAGAATGTTTTGCCACAGCAATTAAGAATTTATTAAGAGTGCTTAAGTCAGTGTTCATGGCTATAAATGAGTGGGCCCTGGTCGCCATCTTGTCCCTGCTCTTGTTCCATCATGTGCTAGCAGGAGGCCGGCTCTGGTAGTTCCAATGGAAGTAAATCATGCTCCTGGAGTGACTTAAGTCTCATGTGCCTTTTTATCTGGGGGTTTGCACTTTTATAACCTAATAAAAACAAGTTAATTCATTTGTTTTCTTTCTTCTTTGTTTTTTGAGTAGCTTGTATACTCTGGAAATTAATGCTTTGTCAGATGTATCTGCTGTGAAGGTTTCCTCCCATTCTGTGGGTTTTCTCTTCACTTCCTTTATTGTTTCCTTTGATGTACAGAAGCTTTTGAGTTTAATGAGGTCCCATTTGTCAATTATCGATCTTTTTCTTGTGCAGCTGCTCTCCGATTTAGAAACTCATTTTCTATGCCTATGTCCTGTAAGTTGCAGCCAACTTTTCCTTCTATCAAACTACTTCAGAGTTTGGAGTTTTCACGTTAGAGTCTTGTGATCCAATCTGAAATTGGAATTTTGCACAGGGTGAGAGCTAGGGGTTTAACTTCATTCTACTACAGGTGGTGACATCCAGTTTTGCCAACACCACTTGTTTGAAGATGCTGTCTTTCCCTCCAATGTGTCTTCTTGAACCCCTTATCAAATATGAAGATGGCTGATTGTATGCGCGCAGGTTTGGACCTTCGGTTTTTTTCCTTTGGTCAACTGGTCTCTTTTGTGCCAGTACCAAGCTAATTTTTTAATGACTATAGCCCTGTAGGATAATTTGAAGTCTGGTAGCAGTGGATCCCATCGGTATGGCTCTTTATTGCCACGCCAGAGATTGCTTTGGCTATTTGGAGGTCCTTATTGTTTTTTTTTTTCCAAATGAAATGGAGGATTTTTTTTTCCAAAAAACCTGAACACCAACCATGTAAGAACTCATAGTCCTCTTCGGCTCTGTGGGGATTCTGGAGCAACCTCTGATCTGATTTTGGGTTTTCCTTGCTCATTAAAATCTGTATACAAGTGTAGGTAGAATGGACATTTTAATAGTTTTAAAAAAAAATTTTTTTTATTTTCCAATCCACGATCATGGGAGTTTCTGGCCTGCCTTCGCCAAAATGTCTGTGAGCGCGGGCTTCGGAAGCGGCGATAGGCCTGTGTACCAACCTAGAGAGAGATGTGAGCGCGTCTAACCCTGCGTCAAGTTCCTATCATAGGTTTTAAAAGTTCTGGTGAGAGCTGTATCGCGGATGGTGTCCGCACACCGTACGTGGCCAGTCACGGCCTGCAGAGGAAGGTTATGTGTTGAGGCTAGTGGGAGGGGGAAGGTCTTACGGGGAGGCCGGCTTCAGGGTGACGAGGGTGGGGTAGAGAAAGGCGACTGAGTGTTTTTCTAGGTGTAGTTTGTACCGCCACTTGACGGAAGCGCGGAAGCGTTTTAGAGGTTGCCTGGGGGGTCCTGAGCAGCCCCGTAAGTAGACATCATATCATCAGCAAAAAGGGATAACTTGACTTCCTCGTTCTATTAGAACTCCTGTGATTTCCTTTTCTTGCCTGAAAGGAGAAGGGTTGCAACATCGCTAATGAAGGAAATCAAATTAAGCACGTAAGAACAAGCTGACTCCAGTATGACTGGCTAGGATCAGAAAACAAATGATGCCAAGTCTGAGAGGGGGTGGGAAGGGGAACAACCAGCCATTCCTGTGGGAATGGAAACTTGTGCAGCCACTTATGGAAAACAGTGTGGAGAACCCTTTAGAAGACTCAAATGAGCCTGCCATTTGACCCAGTCATACCACTCCTGGGTATATACCCACAAGACTCATCTACGCAGAGATACATGCACATCATTTTATTGCCGCCTGTGTGCACAATAGCAAAAAACTGGAACAAACCAAAATGCACCTCAACTGACGAGTGGATAGAGAAAATGTGGTATATGGACACAATGGAGTTCTAGCAGCGTAAAGAAAGACACAGCATGAACTTTGCAGGTACAGGATGTAACTAGAAGACATCATGTTAAGTGAAGTACACAGGCCCAGAAAAACAAACGACAAAATGGTACCTCATATGTGGATGCTATACCAAGAACCCAGTTATAAATGTTCGTGTGGGAGGATGCATATTAGAAGAACACAACAGAAAGATTGCAATCAGAAAACTGACGAAATGGTGACTCGGGAAAGGGTGGGAGGGTGGGGAGAGGGACCTGGTGGTTAAATTTCCGATTGGTGCATGTTTTAATTGACGTGAGTTCAACAAGTACCAGTTTTGCCCAGACTCTACAAGATACATGGTGTTTTAGACCTAGTAAAATTAAATCGGTGCAATTAACAACATTGGTTTAAAGGCTGCTAAAACAGAGTGCAGCTGAGTTTAACTGGTGATTAAATTGCTGGTGTCCACATTAGCTTTAACTAAGATTTGTATAACAATTACTTTGGATTGGCATAAACCAAATGTTTCTCTATAATTTTTGCTGTCATATAGTATCACCTGGTTGCAATCTCCCCACTTTTTCACCTATAGATGGATTGTAATTTTTAAATAACATGTTTGTTTCCCAAATTAACAACATACATTTACCCAAAACAGCATGGGTAACTTGATGAAATCTGTGCTTGATTCCACCCGATAGGTATGTATAATACAACTGCTTTTTTGAGACCATGGGTCAAAAATAAAAACCTAAAATAAAAAAGGGGATATAGATGGATCTGAAAACTTTTTGTCAAAGAAACCTTGCAATCCAAATCTTAAACTAACTACTGGAAAGGATTTGTATGTTCCAACAAGCCAGAGTTAAGCACCAACTTAAGGGCTGAGAAAGAAATGCAGCTTTTTCAGTATATGTGTACCAGAAAGTCTCAGCAGAAGGATTGACTCCTCTGGCATTGAAGGGAAGAAATGCCATAGATTGCTGCAGACATCAGGCCCCTCTGTGTATCCTACTAGAAACAACTATTTTTTAATGAATCCTAACGAAGCTTACCTCTAGGTGCCGCAAAAGTTTTAATACAAGAGAATTTCTTAACTTTCCCCCCCATAGAATAAGGAGAAATATATGATGATGATGAGGTCATTCTCCACTGGAGATTGGAGCCAGCTGTTATGAGGTATTCTCTTGTAACATCTAAAAATGCCTTCTTAATTGACTAATGGACATAGAAAACTGTGAAAAGGATTAGTCTCTAGTCAACCAAATATAATTCTAAAGTCCTCTTAAGCTGCACTTAAGCAAAATATAATAATACGGGAGAGCTCTGATAACAGTAATGGATTATTCTACCAAAGAAATGTTGGCCAGGGATCCAAGCCCAACAAAAGTAAAAAGGCTCTTGCCTCCAAACTGGGATAGCTGCAAGAGGAGTGAAGGGCCCCTGCTGCTGAAGACCTGATAGAAACTTTGGAAAGATGTATGGAGACCACACTTGCAAGTATTACAGATGGTCTCTGGATGCCAGAGAGTGTTTACCAAAGGCCACTAAACAAAAAAGCAAATATGGTCTCACGTGAGTCAAGCAAGACTCTCTGTCAGCACCAGCTACACCTCACCTGCCTGGAAATACTGTGCAGCAGTGGCAGCCATATGTCTGTATATCCCAAATCTAATTGGCTAATAGCTCTCTCCTTGGAGGAATAACCCATGGCTGATGCCACAAGCTTACATCCTCTAATGGTTAGGAGATGTTATAAACCACAGGAAGACCCTGTCATACTTAACAGAAGAAAATGTAATTCATGGATTAGCATACCATCCAAACATCTGTGTCTACACCAAAGTAACCTACCATAAAAATTAGTAATGTTTAAATACCTATATATCTAATTGTGTGTGCTTCATTAGTAGGATCGAAAGGCTATATATTATACTGTTTAAATACCTATATATCTAATTGTGTGTGCTTCATTAGTAGCAACGAAAGGTTATGCCTGGACAAGCTGTCAGCCCATGAAAGAAAACAGCCAGAATTGACTAGATTCCAAGACAACAACTCCAGAGAAAGTAGACTGTTTGGCTTCTCATCCACCTGTGTCCCTTTTCTAAGCCTAGGGAACAATCTGCGGAAGAGGGGGCATGGTAGAATGTAAGGGCTGCGATTGGGGTGAATGGTGAAACTACAGCAATATAGACTGGACACTCATTTGAACAACTTGATTGAACATACAAGCCCCCTCTGCTGGATGGTGGGACCCATGAGCTGTGTGGGTTTGGGCAGAACTGTTTGCAAATTGGTTTTACATGAAGGATGCTTGTACTCACAAATTTTCACTTATTGTTAAAAAAATGAAAACAAAACAAAACAAAAAAACAGAGAAATATGCAGAAAAGTTATGGCAGAATGCATGATCTGGGATGGGTAGGGGTGGGGTGGGGAGAAGGGAAAGGGATATATGCCTGAACTGAGTTGGAAAATGATGCATGAAATACACAAAGCATCAATAAAAAAATAAATAAAAAGTTAAAATGTAAATAAATAAAAAGTGATGTATGATACACATTAAAAAAGAATTTAGGGATGGAGCAATATCTCATCAGTTAAGGGCACTGGCTACTTTTTCAGAAGACCTGGATTTGGTACCCAGCACCCACATGGCAGCTAACAACCACCCATAATTCCAATTCTAGGGAATCTGATACTCTCTTCTGGCTTCCTTGGACATTGTGTGCATGTGGTTTACTTACATACTACATACATGCAGGCAAAACCCTCACACACATATAAATAATATAAATAAATAAGCAAATAAAATATAAAAATTTAAAAATATTTAAATTATAGTCTGTGCAAGCCATACCAATTCAATGACACAATATCCAACAATTCATATTGCTAGTGAAGTAAAAAATTTCCATTTCTTGATCCTGATATCATCAATAAAATTGAAATAAGTTCCTTATTTTTTTACTTTAACTAAGATTTTCAGCTATTAAGCTTCTGGAAGTGGTTATTTTCTCTCTCAATTCATTGGGAATGCTTACTACAGGAAGAGGGATAAAGCTGCTCAGGCAGAATGAAGCTCTGGGAAATAGAGCACTATAACGGAAAGAGTGCTGCATTGCTTTCAGAATTATCTCAGTAGAAAACCATACCTTACACCTGAGAGGAGATAGGATATAAAAGTGTTTGACAGTTCACATGACAGGACCACTGTACTCATGAACTCCCGGCATCTGTGGTCATCTGTATAAGGTCTGCACAAGATCAATCCAGACAACATTCTAGCATGGAGGTAAGAGGGGCTCATGAAGCCCCTAACTGAAGAACTACTGATTGTTTATGGCTTTAGAGGAGGAGATGTCAGTTTTCTTTAAGGGTATGGCCTATGCTGGGTCAACCATGCTTCAGTGGATGGCCCTAAGCCCAGGCATATATAGGCAGTACAAATTTTATTCAGTGGGTTATTAAAAAATAATGATAATAAAGTTGGGGGGTTAGGAGATGAGGATGGATGTGGGAGGGGTTAGAGGACAAGTCAGGGTGGATCAAAACAGTGCATAGAATTCTCAAAGAATTAATAAAAATATCACATAGGAAGCTGGGCATGATGGTGCATGCCTTTAATCCTAGCATTTGGGAGGCAGAGGCAGGTGGATCTCTGTGGGTTCAAGGCCAGCCTGGTCTACATAGCGAGCTCTAGGCCAGCTGGGACTAAAGGTAGACCTGTCTCAAAAGGAATATATATATATA
>VZQC01012184.1:1069586-1081393 GCA_009823505.1 Rhizomys pruinosus
GAGCTGTTTACCTGGCCTGGCGCGTTATGGCGTCTCCCCTGCGACCCCGGTTCCCGCCCACAAGTCCAGCCGGGACCAGAGCAGAGGGAAACGCGACCCTGCTCACCCGAGCGCGGTCCCTCTGGGCCGGGGACCCCGTAGACGGGTTCACAGCGAGACCCTCTCCCAGCTGCCCCCCGCCAGACCCCGCCTAGAGCTCAGGAGCTGTTTACCTGGCCTGGCGCGTTATGGCGTCTCCCCTGCGACCGATGTCATCTTTCTTTACCGCTGCATAGATCTCCATTGTGTAGATGTGCCACATTTTCTCTATCCACTCATCGGTTGAGAGGCACTTGGGTTGGTTCCATTTCTTCGCTATTGTGAAGAGAGCTGCAATAAACATGGCTGTATATGTATCTTTGTGGTAGGATGAGTTTTCTGGCTATATACCCAGAAGTGGTACAGCTGAGTAAATGGTAGGCTCATTTTGAGTCTTCTAAGTGTTCACACTGCTTTCCATAATGGTTGGACGAGTTTGCATTCTCACCAGCAGTGGATGAGTGTTCCCCTTTCCCCACAACCTCTCTAGCATTTAGTATCATTTGTTTTCTTGATCTTAGCCAGCCTTATCAGGGTGAGATGATATCTCAAAGTGGTTTTGATTTGCATTTCCTTAATTATTAGCAGTGTTGAACACTTTTTAAGATGTTTCTCTGCCATCTCTATTTCCTCACTTGTAAAGTCTCTGTTCAGCTCTTTACTCCATCCCTTGAGTGAATCATTTGCTTTCTTACTTGTTTGTTTTTTGAGAGTAGTTTATATATTCTGGAAGTTAGTGCTCTGTCAGATGTATCAGCACTGAAGGTATCCTCCCACTCTGTGGGTTTTCTTTTCACTTGCCTGATTGCTTTTTTTTTGCTGTACAGAAACTTTTGAGTTTTATAAGGTCCCAGTTGTCAATTGTCAACCTTGCTTCCTGTGCAGCTGCTGTCTAATTTAGAAAGTCTTTTCCTATGCCTAAGTCTTGTAGGTTGCTGCCAACTTTTTCTTCTATCACCTTCAGAGTTTTGGGTTTCATATTGAGGTCTTTGATCCATTTGGAGTTGATTTCTGTACAGGGTGAGAGGTAGAGGTTTAATTTTATTCTTCTACAAGTGGTGATCAAGTTTTGCCAACACCATTTGCTGAAGATGCTATCTTTCCTCCATTGAGTCTTTTGGCCCCCTTGTCAAATATGAGGTGGCTGAAATTGTATGTGCTCACGTTTGGATCTTCAGTTTTGTTCCATTGGTCTACAGCTCTGTTTTTGTGCCAGTACCAGGCTGTTTTTTATGACTATAGCCCTGTAGTATAGTTTAAAGTCTGGTATAGAGATCCCTCCCGTATTGCTCTTTTCACTTAGGGTTGCTTTGGCTATTCGGACTGGAGGGATCATTCCTCAACATAATCAAAGCCATATACAAGAAACCAACAGCCAACGTCATCCTAAATGGAGAAAAATTTAGGATTCCCCTTAAAGGTAGGAACTAGGCAAGGTTGCTCTTTGTCACCATTCCTCTTCAATATAGTGCTTGAAACACTTGTAGGGCAATAAGGCAAGAAAAGAAAATTAAAGGAGTACTAATTAGAAAAGAGGAAGTTTAACTATCCCTCTTTGCAGATGATATGATAGTTTAACTAAGGGATGCTAAAAACTCAACCAGAAAACTCCTAGAAATGATTAGGAGTTTCAGTAAAGTGTCAGAATACAAAATTAACCTAGAACAATCAGTAGCCTTTCTTTACACCACCACCAAGCAACTAAAGAAGGAATACAAGGAGACCTTCCCAATAACAATAGCCTCAGAAACAATAAAATACCTAGGAACAAACCTAACCAAAGACATCTAAGAAGGAGATTTAAAATGACATCAAATGTCTTTCCTGTGAGTGCACAGAGCTTAGATCAGGGACTTCCCAGGACCACCTGAAGCACAGGTAGGAGCCAGGTGCTTCAGCCAGGCAGATTGTTGGATACATCTATCTCTGGGTTGTCAGATAATTGTTTCATTGGTTTGTTGGATAGTTAAATCATTGTCTTGTGTGGCTGTTGAGGTGGAGTTGCCCTGCTAGCTTGTATTAAAGGTGGGTCTGTTGCTGCTGTGAGACTTGAGTGCACAGAGCTTAGGTCAGGGACTTCCCAGGACCACCTGAAGCACAGAGTACTGGGGCACAGGCTAAATCAGGCATATCCCCCCCAAAGCTGGAATTGTTGAGGGAGTGTCCAAGTGGATTTTTTTGGAGAACCATTAAAACAGAAAGGGAACAGTGAGTTAGACTTCCAACATATACACAAAATAGAAAGCCTGAAACCTAGACAAGTCAACACTCCATAAACAAGGAGAAAAAAATAGACATCTGAAGGAGGCAAGCAAGCGAGCCTTTAACACAGTGAAGAGGCATTTGTGATTCACATCGGAAAACAGGCAAAAAGGGAAACTCACATGCCAGGGACATGATGAAGGGACAACATGGGAAAGTTGCAGGATAATTCCACACCAAGCTCTACCAACCTGTGGGAGATTCCTACAGCAGGATCCCCCCGCGGGTGACCCAGGACAAAGATCTTAGAAGAAGAATTGCAGACCTATTCAGAGAAATCAAAGACTATAAAGAATAAGTCAGAGAACTAAGGAGAGAGAATGAAAAACTCAAGAAGGACCTAGAGGGAGACAATGACAAACTTAGGAAAGAGCTAAAGGGAGAGAATGACAAACTCCAGAAACAACTAGAAGGAGAAAATAACAAACTCCCAAAGGAAGTGGAAACACTGAAAAAGGAAGCCAACCAGCAAACAAGGAGCTACAAGTAGAGACTGAGACTCCAAAAGGAAGTGGAAATACTTCCCTCTTAGGACTGCTTTTAAAGTATCCCATAGGTTTTGTTGTGTTGTATTATCATTGTCATTCAATTCCAGGCATGCTTTTATTTCTTTCTATTTCTTCCTTGACCCATTAATTATCCAGGAGAGTGTTGTTTAGTCTCCATGTGTTCTTGTAGATAGTAGGGCTTATCCTGGTGTTGATATTGAGCTTTATTGCACTGTGATCTGATAGAATGCATGAAATTATTTCAACCTTTTTATATTTGTGGAGGTTTTTTCTTTGTCTCAGTATGTGGTCGATTTTGTACAATGTTCCATGGGGTGCTGAGTAGAAAGTGTATTCTCTTTTTTTTATTTCATTTTTTTTAACAATAAGTAATACATTATGAGTACAAGCATCCTTCACGTAAAACCAATTTGCAAGCAGCTATGCCCAAACCCACACAGCCTAAGGCTCCCACCATCCAGCTGGAGGGGCTTGTATGTACAATCATTTTGATCAAAATATTCTCTAGTATTTGGGTGGAATATATGGTAGATGTCCATGAGGTCCATTTGGTGTATCGTATCATTCAGTTCAGATGTCTGATTATTCTTTGTCTGGCCAATCTGTACAAAGGACTTAGTGGGAGTTCTAGTTTGTCTTCCATTGCTGTGACAAAACACTCTGACCGACACCAACTTGGGGAGGAAAGGGTTTATTCAGCTTACATCTCCTGGGTCACAGTTCTGACTCAGGGAGCCCAAGGCAAGAACTCAGGGCAGAAACCTGGAGGCAGGAGCTGAAGCACAGGCCATGGAGGAATGCTGTTCACTGGCTTGCTCCCCTGGTTCATGCCCAGCCTGCCTTCTTATACGATACAGAACAACCTGCCCAGGTTGCCACCACTCATTGTTGGCTGGGCCCTCCCACACTGCTCGACCATCAAGACAATACTCCATAGATGTGGCCACAGGCCAATCCAATGGAGCCAATTCCCCAATTGAGGCTCCCTCATCCCAGGTGTGTCAAGTTGACACTAAAGCTATCCAGCACAGTGGGGTATTGAAGTCCCCTACTATGAGTGTACTGGGGTTAATCTGTCCCTTGAGGTCCTGGAAAATTTTCCTTATAAAGTTTGGTGCAGCAGAGTTTAGTGCATATATATTCATGATTGTGAAATCATCATGGTCAATTGTTCATTTGACAAAGATGTAATGGCCCTCTTGTCTCTTCTGATTTCTTTTACTTTGAAGTCTATTTTGTCTGATATTAAAATAGCAACTCCTGCTTTCTTTTTGGTACCATTTGCTTGGAATATTTTTTTCTTTTCCTTTCACTTTAAGGTGGTGCCTGTCCTTGAAGGTAAGATGCATTTCTTGTAGACAGCATACAGATGGGTTTTGTTTCCTGATCCAATATCCCAGTCTATGTCTTTTGATTGGGGGAATTTAGTCCATTAATATTTAAGGTTATAATTGAAAGATGCTTGTTGCTTCCTTTCACCTTATTATCCATTTGCATTTTTACTCTCAGTTGGTTTCTACTTCTGAAGATATGTTTTTATTAATTTCTCTTTCTAGGTGCCTGGGGATAGTTGCTCCTCTCTTCTGTCCTTTGAATTGCTTCAAGTATTCTCTGAAAGGTTGGTTTTCCAGACATGTATTCTTTCATCTTGTTTATGTCATGGAAGATTTTTCTCTCTCCTTAAACTGTAATCGACCTTTTTGTTGGGTAGAGTAACCTGGGTTGGCATCTATAGTCCTTTAACACTGGGAATGCTTTGCTCCACGTTCTTCTTGCTTTCATAGTTTGTACTGAGAAGTCAGTTGTAATTCTGATGGGGTTTCCCCTTATACGTAACTTGTTGTTTTTCTCTTGTGGCTTTCAGAATTTTGTCTTTGTTTGGGGCATCTAGCATTTTAACTATGGTATGGCGTGGGGAGTTTCTTTTCTGATCTTGTCTGTTTGGAGTTCTATGTGATAGAATATATGTCCAGAAAACCAACTCTCTAGAAAATACTGGAAGCAACTATCCCCAGGCATCTAGAAAGAGAAATTAATAAAAGCATAACTGTAGAAGTAGAAACATAGACCAAGAATGCAAATGAAAAATAAGTTGAAAGGAAACAACACACACCTCTCGATAATACCCTTAAATAGTAATGGTCTAAACTCCCCAATCAAAAGACATAGAGTGGGAGAATGGATTAGGAAACAGAATCCATCTATATGCTACGTACAAGAAACCCATCTTACCCTCAAGGACGGATAACACCTTAGAGTGAAAGGATGAAAAAAATATTCCAAGCAAATTGTACCAAAAAGCAAGCAGGAGTGGCTACTCTAATATCAAACAAAATAGCCCTCAGAGTAAGATTAATCAGAAAAGACAAAGAGGGCCATTATATCATTATCAATGGAGCAATTAACCAGGAAGATTTCACAATCTTGTTTATGCACCAAACTCTGGTGCACCCAACTTTATAAACACAATCCTTCAGGACCTCAAGACACAGATTAATCCCAACATGCTAAGAGTGGAGGACTTGAATACCCCACTGAGTCCCCTGGATAGGTCAACTGGACAAAAAATAAACAGAGAGACATCAGAACTGAACAATACAATACACCAAATGGACCTCACAGATATCTACAGAATATTCCCTGCAAACACCAGAGAATATACTTTCTACTCAGTGCCCCATAGAACACTCTCAAAAATTGAGGACATACTGGGACACAAAAGAAATGTCAACAAATACAAAAGGATTGAAATTATTCCATACATTCTATCAGACCACAGTGCAATAAAGCTCAATATTAACACCAGGGTAAGCTCTACTAACTATAAGAACACATGGAGACTAAACAACAAAATCCTGAATAATGAGTGGGCCAGGGAAGAAATAAAGAACAAAATAAAAGCATTCCTGGAACTAAACGAAAATGACAATACAACACAAAAAAACCTGTGGGATACATTAAAGTCAGTCCTAAGAGGGAAATTTATAGCCCTAAGTGCCCACATTAAAGAAACAGAAAGAGAACAAATAAACAATCTGACACTGGAGCTAAAAACACTTGAGAGACAACAACAAATGAACCCTAAACCCAACAGATGGGAAGAAAGCAGAAACCAATGAAATAGAAACAAAGAAAATAATACACACAAAAAAAATCAATGAATCCAAATATATAAACTACTTAAAAAATGAAGAAAACAAATGACCTACTCAAAAGATAAAGAGATGAAGAGAGACTTCACCAGTAAGGAAGTAAAGATAGCTGAGAAACATTAAAAAGTGTTCAACATCATTAATAATATTAATAATTAAGGAAATGCAAATTAAAACCACACTAAGGTATCATCTTACTCCAATAAGACTAGCCAAGATCAAGAAAACAAAAGACACCAAACGCTGGAGAGGTTGTGGGGAAAGGGGAACACTCATCCACTGCTGGTGGGAATGTAAACTGGTACAACCACTGTGGAAAGCAGTATGGAGAACCCTTAAAAGACTCAAAATGAGCCTAACACCTGAGCCAGCCATACCACTTCTGGGTATATACCCACAAGATTCATCTTACCGCAGAGATACATGCACAGCCATATTTATTGCAGCTCTCTTCACAATAGCAAAGAGCTGGAACTAACCCAAATGCCCCTCAACTGATGACTGGATAACACAAATGTGGTACATCTACACAATGGAATTCTATGCAGCCATAAAGAAAGTTGACATCATGAACTTTACTGGTAAATGGATGGAACTCGAAGCCATTATTCTAAGTGAAGTAACACAGTCCCCCCCAAAAAAGGTGAATGATTTCCTTCATTTGTGGATGCTATCACCAAATCCCCAGTTGGCAGGCAAAATGAGCAAGTTTATAATTGTATTTCATTGTATCTGAAAGCAACTGTGCTATTATAATATGAATCTCTTAATGGACTCTAGAATTGTCCTACTAGTTGTATTCACACATTGTAATTACCATATATGGATGGAAGATATGTATTCATATTCTAAAAAAAAGAATGTAAAGTTATACTTTTTTTTAACTGCATGCAAATTTACTGTTAAAACGTGAATCTCTAAATGTGTTTTGGAATTAACCTATAGTTTATTTTCAGATTTTGTAAATTTGATTTATGTGTGGAGTGTTTATATGCATATTTTGGAATAATATAAAATTAAAGGGAACAAAAAAGAGAGAGAAAAACCTGTTCAAAGAACTGACCAAAACAGTAAACTTGTGCATGGAAAAGGTTATAAAAGACTGAGAAAAAGATGCAAGACGGGACTTAACATGTATAACAGAATCCATGAACTCTGGCGGGGCGGGGGGGAGGTGGAGGGATGTAAGGGGTGGGCATGGATGAGGGAATGAGTCTAAATTTGATTAAGAAATGTTGTATGAAATACGCTCAATAAAAATTAACTTAAAAAAAAGAAATTCACGATTAGCTTAACATTGAAAAATCAAATGACATAAATCAGTATACTATCAGAAACAATGTGTGCATACATGCATATAAATGTATGTACATGTATATATGAATATTTAGAAACCTGAGCAAAAACCAGACAACATGCTTAGTTAATAAGCATCTAAAATATGATCAATATTATTTGCCATCAGAGAAATGAAAATTAAAAACCTAGCAAATTATCACTACATTTTAGGGTGACTAATAATAGAAATACCTGTAACTGCAAACAATGAAAAGACATCAGAGCTGGCACTTTACACTCGCTGGAAGTTTAAAGTGGTCGAACTCTTTAGAAAACAATTTGGCAGCTTCCTACAAGAATTAAACGAATGCTTACCAGATGATACAGCAATTCCATTCCCATACATTTATTCCAGAAAAATGAAACCACATGCACATAGACAATTATACATTCATGCACACAATTGCTTTATGTGAGCAACAACATTGAAATAACCCACATCTTCTCAGATAGGCAAAGGGGTAAACAAATTTTGGTATATCCATAATGTGAAATACAAATAGCACCCAATACAAAATAGTGGCAAACTTAATTCATATAACATGGCTGAATCTCAAACACATCAAGCTGAATGGAAAAGGTCAACATAAAAGACTGCATTCATTGATTTCACTTAAAGGAAGTTCTAGTAAAAATTAAACTACTGTATGATGATCATCTATTGCCGAATGTATGCATGTACTTGAAAAGAATAAAACAATGTTTTAGGATGATACACATTTTCTCTAACTTGATTCTGAATTTATGCATTTTTCAACTCAAAAATGGTTTTCATTGCATATGCAATTATGCCTTTGAAACATTACTGAAAAGGAATAAGAAGATGGGGATGGGGAGTGATTCACTAATTACCTTTCCTTTTCTGTTTTCCAACTGATATTCTGCAACGGAATAGTAAAGTGTTTGCTCAAACTTCATAATGATATCCCAAGAGTCTGTAACTTACAGCAGGCTGTGCAGTGCACAATTACTCAAAAGGGTAGTTCCTTTACATGTTTTTGCTGTGTGAACACTAGGTTCTATCTTCTAACAGGGTTGCTGCCTTCTGAACTGACTGGGGATTGCTTTAAATGGATGACATAAGCACAGCAGATGAGAAGAAATAAAACAAAACCAAGATGATAGTAATGTGCTGTGCTATCGAGAGAGAGAGAGAGAGAGAGAGAGAGAGAGAGAGAGACTGAGGACAATAGGAAGAAGGGAGATCAGCCATGAGTAAAGCAGGGAAATGGAGCCAGGAAGGAAACGTGATGAAGTCAAACACTCTGAACCAAAGCTCCAACTTCATATTGCAAAGCTCTTGACCATGGCTGCTAGAATCCAATGATACAAACAGGCTGCTAGAATCCAATGATACAAACAGAAGAGTCAGGATTTTAGCATAACAGTCATTAGGAAGGGATGAATCATCATTTTCCTGTGTCACAATTACACGAGATCCAAAAAACAAGACTTTCTTCCTTTGGAGGCAGGTGGTAAACACTTTAGAATGAAAAAAAAGTAGATAATTGTTTTTGCATATATCTGAACTTAACCTAATTTTTTAAAAATTATTTTCTCACTGTTAGAGAAAAAAAATGCTTGAAAATGTGCAAAGTGACTTTGATTTTAAAATGTGGCTGACAATTATTATAGTCTTTGTCAGGTAAAATATGAAAAGCAAGTATGGCTACCCTAAGCAGCTGAGAAACATAGGAATAATACCATTGCAACTCCCCTACATTAAGAACTTTTTTTCTAAGTGATGATCCTTATTTGAATACTTCTTTGGTCTCCCCCATTGCCTTCAGAGTAAGCTCCAGACGACTTGGCAGCATGAAGCAGAGCCATGCAGCCTCTAACCCAGATGCTGGTACCAGCCACACTTTCTGTCATTTTGACTGCCCCAAGTGAACCCTCCCCAGTGTTCTTGGCAACTGTAGCATTTGTGTGCACTCTCCCGTCTTCCCTTTGTCATCGACATCAGTCATCCTACGAAGTTCAGTTCCAATGCTATCTCCTATGTGACTCTTAGGCCTGCTAATTTTTCTTCTCACAGTATCTAGTGCATACCTCTTTTGCACTATCTCAGGAATGTTCATTTTAGATGTCAGTATCACTAGATATTTTTCAAGGCCAGAACTAAAATTTTACTAACTCTTACTGGCTTTGTTGTTTCTATTCTGTAATTTTATTATCTTTGTGAGTACTAGAATTTAATGAACTGTTTTATTCCCTTCAGCTTGCTTGTTTGGCTTTTGTTTTGGTATTGGTATTCTTTTGCTTTTGCTTCTTTTTCTCTTTTTTTTTTCCTCTCTGACCTCATTCATTCCTTTGGCCTGTGGTATGTTATAATGTGGATTTAATATCCTTTCTCTTTGGTTAGACTATTTAGACCTTTCAGGAGAAAAGAATGTTCTTACTTGCAAAACAGTAACAGGAAAGTTGAAGTCATTATTGATAATTGTAAATTTCTTTTTTTTAATTTTTTTTTTATTTTATTTATTTCGGTATGTGTATCAATGTACTGTCTGCATGCAGGTTTGTGCACCCGTGTCGTGCAATGCTGCGGAGGTCAGAAGAGGGTCTCAGATTCCCCTGGAACTGGAGTTCTCCTGGAATTGGAGTTTCAGACGGCTCTTGGCCGCCATGTGGGTGCTGGGGATCGAACCCGGGTCCTCTGTAAGAGCGGTCGGTGCTCTTAACTGCTAGGCCATCGGTTCACACAGCATTTTGTTACTTCTTAAGGTAATGCCTTATTTCTTAAGGCAGATATGGTATAAAACGTATTAAATTTGCGCACTGTCCCTAATGGCTTTACCGTACACCTCAGGCTTGAAGCACCCTTTTCTCCTTCATTTTGTCCACATCTTACTCAAGTGTTTTATTTGTTTTTATTGTTGATCAAAAAAAATAAAATTACACAACTCTGAAGGGAAAAATGAGTCCTCTAGAAATTCTAGTCAAGACTCTGATTTTAGAACTTCTCACATGTATTTCTAGCACTGATGTGGGGTGAATTATAGCTCATTCTTTAAGACCCCCCATTTCAAATGATCATGACAATTAGTTATTTCATTTCATCAGATAACCAATTCAGATAATTGGCTATTGGCACTGTGAAACCTCCTATTCCTCAGCAAATACACATTGATTATTCTATAATTTTCAGATATTTTAACCATTTCATGGTTCTGGACCAAACAGGAAGCCTCCCTGTTGCCACAGAAACCTTTTGTTTCTTCCTAAATGTTCTGATGAGATCACAAATGGAACTTTATCCCAGGTTATATAACTTAGAGGGAAAGAGTTAAGCTATAATATAAAAATTGCACATAACTATTTAAATGCAAAAATTAGAAAAGATTCTTTCTAATCACACAGAAGTCCATTATATCAGAGTAATTTTCAAATAGAAAAGACACCCTGATTTCCTCATTTGATTTTAATAGCAAGTGTCTATGTAGCATTCACTATAGGCAACAGTCTATGTAATTGAGAAATACTTCATCTACTCCTATAAAAACATCATGAGATGGGAACTATTACTACTCATACCTTATTGATGAGAGTAAGACTGTTATTTGCCCAATGATTTGCAGCTAAGAAAAGCTAGAACCAAGATTTGATCCAAGCAGCCTGGATCCACAGTCTCAGATCTCTCTTTTCAACATGGCCTCTTCTGTGATTCCAAGAGTTCCAAAGCAAGAGCATGAGATCTTAAGGACTCCTTCATGGTTTCCATATGTGAGCAGAATTAACTTTCTACCAAGAGCCTGTTATCTAAGACTTGGTGAATAAATCACCATTGATGCTGCAAGCTTGCCCCATCCATATATATATATATATATATATATATATATATATATATACAAGCAAACAAAGTATGCAGTACACTACTTTTGTTTTAAAACAGTGGAAAGCAGGCGTGGTGCACGCCTATTTAATCCTAGCACTTGGGAGGTCAGAGGGCAGGCGGATCTTTGTGAGTTCCAAAGGCGCAGCCTGGTCTAATCAGAGTGAAGTGTTCCAGGAGAGCTGGGACTCAAAAAAGAAAAAAAAAAAAAAAAAGACAAAAAAGAAAACAGTGGGAGGGGCTGGAGAGATGACGCCTAGAGCGTTAAGAGCGCCGACCAAGCTCTTACAGAGGCAGTGACACCGGGTTTGTATCCCTAGCACTCCACACGGCAGCTGAACAAATACTTTTAACTCACTAGTTCGAGAGGGGGAATACCGAGAGCCCTCTTCGACCGTGCCGATGCACTGCATAAGCACGGTGCACAGACCATACATGCAGACAGGTACAGTTCAACTAACACATAGACAAAAAATAATTAAAAAAAAAAAAAAAAAAAAAGAGAAAGGGTCACTAATGGGCCAGGTGCTCACCCTAATTAGGCTACACTTGGTTGGCACCAGGGATCCCTCCTAGCCTGAGAGGGGGGGGGAGGGACTAGGGAAAGCATTTGCATTTCATTAACATAGGCAT
>VZQC01012184.1:1082085-1180618 GCA_009823505.1 Rhizomys pruinosus
AATTCAAAAGTTTGAGACTAGCCTGAGCAACAGTGGCAAATTTTATCTCAAGCCAGGCTATGGTGACACATGCTTTTGATACCAGCCTCTGGAGGCAGAGGTGGGCAGATCCCTGTGAGATTGAGACCAGCTTGGCCTACATACATAGTGAGTTCCAGGCAATCTCAGGCTACAGGGAGAACCTGTGTCAAAACAACAAGATTATATATATATATACACGTATATATATATGTATATATATACATATATGTATATGTATATATTATATATAATATATATGTATATGTATATATAGTATATGTATATATATAGTATATGTATATACTACACATATAATATGTATATATTACATATATATGTATATATTATATATAATATATAGTGTATGTATATATTATATATATTATATATATTATATGTTTTATATTAGGAAACATATTTAACTAGGGTAATTAACTTTTTATATTTAAAAGTAATATATAAAGTTACTGTGATCATTACAATCACATAACTTGACCTACACACAAATGAGTCTCTACAATCTATTTTTAAGAATGAAAATCTGTCTTTTCTCAGTAATTTTTCAATAATTTTTAAATTCCAGGTGTTTGAGCTATCTCATCAAGCTCTTCTCCTGATTCCTATGACCTTCTTCTTTTGAAACATTACCACATAAATTATGTAAAAAGAGGCCATGTGCCTTCCATGTATTATTTAATTTCAAAGAGCTGCTAGATCAAATTTCTTTCAAAAGATCAGCATTAGTTTTAGTCTTATGAAGTACAGAGATGTCTGAAGACTTTAAATGAGGTTATGACAAAACGAGAGCAGAAAGCCGACGAGTTAGTTCAGCCTCATCTAATGGGACCAGGCTTTGCAAGAAGCAGGATTTACTTCTGGCTGGGCCTCTGGAAATGATCTGTTCTACATGGGTAGGAAGACTTGTATAAAAGCGTGACTTGGAATAAAGCTCTATCTGGGTATTCCACAATTTCTAGAAGCAGGAAATTTCAAGTTAGGCAGTAATGATGTTGGGCTTTGTTAGTTTTCGGCCAGTAAGTTGATCCCCAGCACTGGGACTGGCATCTATTAGTTTGGTTTGGGGAACTGGATGCATCCAAAGAAGAAGCGCTCCATGAGATATGAGAGAAAAGGCAGGAGTGGAGGGTGGGTAGCAAGTTTAAACAAGGACGAGTCTTGTGGATGAGGGAGAAGAAGGAATGATGGGAAAGGCTGACAAGTGGTACGGTGAGTAAAGAAACTGTATGGATGCCTACTACTTTATAAGCTAATTAAAAATATAATTTAAAAAAGAATCTGAACAGAGCTACCCTGCATCAGGGAACGATGCCCACCTCAGAAGTCAGAGGTCACTACATGAAAACGCTCGTGCCAGGTCTGGGATGTCACCCTATGAGCTGGTCAGAAAGGCCCAAGAAACTTCTTTTTGTAGCAAAATCTGGTTAATCCAGGGACTCATGGCTAGTCAAGAAGCTGAGAACAAGGAGCCATTGAGTGTTCAGTCTTAACTGGGATACCCACATTGCCCTCCCCAAGGCTCAGAGAACATTGCAGAAGAGGGGATGAAAAGAATGTAAGAGAAATGTTCTTTTTTTTATTTTTTTTAATTTTATTTATTTCTGTATGTGTATGAGTGTACTGTCTGCATGTAGGTTTGTGCACCCGTGACGTGCAATGCTGCGGAGGTCAGAAGAGGGTCTCGGATTCCCCTGGAACTGGAGTTCTCCTGGAATTGGAGTTTCAGACGGTTCTCAGCCGCCATGTGGGTGCTGGGGATCGAACCCGGGTCCTCTGTAAGAGCGGTTGGTGTTCTTAACCGCTAGGCCATCTTTCCGCCTCTTTTACAGGCGTGCTATGAATAGACACTCATGAACTCACATCAGCTATAGTTGCCTGAACAAGACTGATCCCATCAACATTCAATCACAAATGGGAGAGTGACTCATGGGACCTGGAGGAATTATTAGCAGTTGAGGCTCCTGGGGAGAAGTCCGTGTCTTCAGTGGTCTAAGCACAGGTGAGTTAATCTTGCTCCAGTGGATACCTATGCCCATGTGAGTGGCCCTGGTTCAACCCAATGGGTCAAAAAGCAAAAGCAATAATGAAACAAAAAGACATGGGACCGGAATGGAGACTTGGTGGAAGGAAAAGGAGCAGTTGTAGAGGGAGGGAGGGTGATAAGAGAGGGCAGGGAATGATCATGACAGCACATATCACAAACATGTATGAATTTAAAAAGAGCTGGAAAAAACTCTGGAAAGACTCAGAAAAAGATGCAGAACATGTATGGCAGAGTGCAGGGACTCGGGTGGGGTGGGGGGCATGGAAAGGGAAGTGACTTTAGATTCCATTGAGAAATGATGTAAGACTTATAGAAAAAGTTTAATAACAATAAAATATACTAAAAAAGAATAGATTAAATAAAGGTGTTTTTAAGAGGATGTATATTCTGGACCCATGTAACTTCATTTTGACTCTGGGTAGAGATGTATGTAAATACACCCATTTTTCCTAATTATTAAAAATTGGCCAGAAGGAAACATTTGGCTGAGGCATAAAATTATTTCTAAGAATAGCCATCTAAGAGAATATCATTTATCTATAGCATGAATGTAAAATTACATATAAACATGAATACACATGACAAATATTTATGTATACAATGTATATAGCGTTGGGGGAAATACAACAGGATAACTGCAAGGTGGGCTGTCCTCTGAAAGGCACAGACTTTTGACACTGAAGGGTCTCTCATGCCCAAAAGCTCCCGCCTCTCTAAGGGAGGGGTCCGAGATCCAGCGGTTCCTTCTCCAGCTTACCTAGTGGGGTGGGCACCAAGCAGGAAGCCAAGCTTCTGGAAGCAACACTCCCGAGAACCCACGGGGACTCTGCGAAGTGCTCTGCACCATGTTCAACAAGAGAGGGGCTATAAAAGTCCGCCACCTGGGGTTGGAGCGCTCTCTTGCCATTTTGTCACCATGGGCTGGGCGGAGGGCACCGAGTTCATGCCAGGACTCTAGGCAGCTATGAAGGAAACGCAAATCGCTGCTCAGATAGTAAGTGATACCTGTACTCATCACTTTGTAGGCAAGCCTAAATAAACTCTTGAAATTAAGACTGGAGAGTTTGCTCCTTCTTTTGCCTGGTAACTGGGGAGCCAGACAGCAGCAGAGTCAGGGGTGGGAAGCCACCTGCATGGGTGCCATCCCCTGGTAGGAAAGCTCTGAGACAGTAACACTATACATTTCGGGGAATGATTATGTTATTCTCAAATACATGAAAGACTATTATTTAGATAAGAACTGGCTACCTATTTTATGTAGCTCCAAGGAGCATAACCAGAATCAAAATGTGGAAATTAAAGGGAAACACATCCCTGTGAAAAAAAAAAAAAAAAAAAAAAAAGGAGTATAATACTGTGGTCTGCAATTTCCCCCTGAGAACTATAATTCCTACATAGTTTTTCTTCTTTATGATACAGTTATTAACCTCTTTGTTATTTCTTATTGCTTGAATTTCCTAGAAACTAATTTAGTAATACAAAAAAAGAAATAAAAAAGACTTCCCAGTTTCTGTACCTAATTCAAATGTCTTACAAATAATAACTGTGATTAAAAGGTCTGATTAATTTTACTGTGGCATTTTATAATACTTCATCAGTAGTCTTCTTTGAGGAAATATGAGGCAATACATATTGCAAATACTTATAAATAATAATACCCTTAATTTCTCAGCAAGCTCCACCAGGGTAAGCTTTTCTTAGTAACCAAAATCTCTGCCTCTAACTGGTCCTCTAAGAACAGAAGCAAGACCGGCCCAGCTTCCAACGCATATCTTCCTAATCACTGGCATATTAAGAGACATGAGTATACTTACACCAAATTACTCAGATAAACATTCCAAAGACACCTGCATCTGGGCTCCAAGGCCCTTTGGACTAGACTCAGTTAACTGAACCATACCATATTCCCTTCTGATTTGAAGGAGGTCTGGCAGCCTTCAAATGCACTGGTCTCCATCCTGATTCTTCCCATGCATGAGAACTTGAGAACACCAAAGTCATCATTTGCCATCTTGCCTCCCAAGGACTCCAAAAAGAAACCTCCATTTTAAAGAGCAATATTTCAGGTGGCCACCCCCATGACACAGTTTCTGGTACAAACCAGAGTCTATTTTCAGTTACATGCAACTCATCAATGCTCTTTCAAGGCTAACTGGGAATTTTGGGTTGAATAGGGAGACGGGGCCGATGTAACAGCTTGTAGGTCAATGTTGCCTATATTTATTTGAGCATTTTCACACCTCAGCACATGCTTTAAACCTCATAGAGCCAACATATCACAAAAAACCAGTTTGGCATCTACTGTTCTGACACCACACACACACACATACACACACACACACACACACACACACACACACACACCTCTAAATAGCACAAGTGAGCTGTCTAATATTTGGAAGTCTAATGACATTTAAAAGACACAAAAATCCTTCTAATAACAAAAGCTAAATCATAAAGACAAGTTAGAAAGCTAGAATAAATATGTGTCATGGTTGAATAATAAATATTTGCTGGAATAGCTTAAAATATTTACACTCTTTGAGCCAATAAGTCAGAAATCTGCCTTAAGGAAAATAAAAAACACAAAACTTAGACAAATATTTATGTCCCCCAACTTTTTATTGCAGTGTTATTTATAATGTTAAAAGTAGATGGAACATAAATATCTAACAATAGGAGAATTAAAGTATGGTACAGCCATTTATTTGGATTGTTATTCACTGATTAAAAATTACACCTCCTAAGAGTATGCAATGCAGAAGGCTGTGTTCAATGAAAAAGCAGCCAAATGAGGATGGCAAAGACTGTGTAATCTCAATGAATAAAGCATAATCACAGAGAAAATGGTTAAGTAGAGCTGGGCAGATGGCTCAGTGGGTAAAGCACGTGCCACACAAGTGCAAGGACCCAAGTTTCAATACCTAGAACCAATGTAAAGCCAGAGTGGTAGGAAAGGTCAGCAATTCCCATGTTCCTGTTGGGAGATGGGAGATGGAGACATTGCAGGCTGACTGGGCCAGTACAGGGACAGACAACACAGACACTGAGCTTCAAAAACACGAAGGGCAAAGATGGACACCAGAGGTTGTCTTCTGACCTTCACAGCTGACCCATGCCTGTACTCACATACATGAGAGGGCACACATGCATGTGCATGCATGCAGAGAGAGAGAGAGAGAGAGAGAGAGAGAGAGAGAGAGAGAGAGGAGTTTGGAAGACAAAGCAGAAAGACACCAAAATGTTGTCAGCTGTTTCCAAAGAGTAAGACAGTGGATGAATGGAACAGCTTTTTTTATTCCTTATCTATTGTGGTATGAAATGTGGTATGAAATATTTTCTAAATTTGGCATATATTGCTTTTATTGGGAAGAAACAAAAATAAACCTCCTACAGACATAGCAATGTTGATAGTAGGGAGTTTGTGCCAGCCTTAGCCACAGTCTGTATATAGCCCAGGCTTCTGTACCCTGTCTGTGGAGTCCTGGCACTGAGAGTGGACATCGCCCAGATGCTATGTGTCAGACCTGCTTCTGCTCTGTGTGGGAAGGTTTACATGAATGGATAACAACAGAAAATGGTGTTGGAAGAGAGTGGAATCAATAATTGTACACAGAAATCTTTGGGAGGTATGCCAAGTATGGGGGTTGTCAGTGAACTCTCCTCTACCAGGAGAATAATTAAAATTAATGAAGTACTTGTAGAAAATCCAGTTGCTTGTGCTTAGTAGGATTAGTAGGATCGAAAGGTTATTCCTGGACAAACTGTCAGCCCATGAAAGAAAACAGCCAGAATTGACCAGAGTCCAAGACAACAGCTCCAGAGAAAGTAGACTGTTTTGCTTCTCATCCACCTGTGTCCCTTTTCTAAGCCTAGGGAAAAATCTGCAGAAGAGGGGGCGTGATAGAATGTAAGGGCTGTGATTGGGGTGAATGGTGAAACTACAGCAATATAGCCTGGACACTCATTTGATCAACTTGATTGAACATAAAAGCCCCCCCTGCTGGATGGTGGGACCAAGGGGCTGTGTGGGTTTGAACACAACTGCTTGCAAATTGGTTTTACATGAAGGATGCTTGTACTCATAAATTATCACTTATTGCTAAAAAATAGAAAAACAAAACAACAACAACAAAAAAAACCAGAAAGATGCAGAAAAGTTAAGGCAGAATGCATGATCTGGGATGGGTAGGGGGGGGGCGGGGTGAAAAGGGGAAATATGCCTGAACTGAATTGGAAAATGATGTATGAAATACACAAAGCATCAAAAAAAAAAAAAAAGAAAGAAAACCCAGGTCTTGAAAAAAATCATGTTGTGAAGATGGCTGCATGACAAAGGCACACTATGGGCCGGTGAGATGGCTCCGCTGGAGAGGCACCTGCTGGAAGCTGATGACCTGAGCTCCACAATGGAACCTGCATGGCTGGAGGCCAGGATCAACTCTCACAAGGTGCCCCTGACTTCTAAATATGTGTTGTCTAAATACGTGTAGGGCTGTGCACACACACACACACACACACACACACACACACACACAATCCATCCATCCATCAATCAATCAATCTAAAAAGTTTTAAAGACACATTGAGCCACCTTTCAGAACTTGAACTAATGAATAAAGAAGCATAGGAGAAATATGTCAAATCTGTAGAGTGAAATGGCACCCCTGAACAAACTACTGTGACAGCAAAATGAATGGGCGAATAAGTAGACAGAATAAATAAATAGGAGCAAGCTAGTAAGCAGCATTCCTCCATGGCCTGTGCCTCAGCTCCCGCCTCCAGGTTCCTGCCCTGGGATCCTACCTTGAGTTCCCTAAGTGATAAAATGTTACCCGGGAGATGTGAGCCAAACAAACCCTTTCCTCCCCAAGTTGGAATTGGGCAGAGTGTTTTGTCACAGCAATTGAAGAGAAACTAGAACAGAATTTGGTACAGTTGAAGAATCAGCTGTAAGTAACAAGAGACTAGATCCTGAAGTGAAACCTTTGTTGTACTGGGACAGTTGATGCTGGTTAGCTGGGGCTGAAAAATCAGCTGTAAGTAACAAGAGACCAGCATCACTGTGGTGAAATCTGGGAAGAATTTACTCAGGGTCAGCACACAGAAGCTGTGGTTCAGAGGGGGCCTGAACTTCCACCTCAAGCCAGAAGCAGGACTTTGTAATGTTTATGAGTGTCCTCTATGGTTCTGGTGTTGAAATGTGAAGGGGTCACAGAGAGCAGCTGAGGCTTGGCACTGTGAGAGGGCAGGAAAGGCCATTGGTGAAAATGCACCCTCGGTTGCAGTGAAGACCCCAGGAATGCAGGGGTCACGAATATAAGCTGAGGTTTTGCAACAGGAGAGGTCAACATTGGTGAAGGTGCTGCCTCAATTTCAGTGGAGACCCCAGCTTTTTGGAGATGCCAGGACCATGGGACGACCACCAAGAGCAGTGGCAGCTGTGGAATGGAGCTGGCCTGGGCCTGCGAGATGAGCTGTGTGTGCTGTGGACGGCAGAGTCAGAGAAGGGGAGCTGCCAGAAGATTGCAAGTGAATCCCAGATGTCCAGCTTTGAGCTACTTTGGTGGACTTAGGTTTTGCTTAGGTGTGCCTGATTCTTCCCTTTGAAATAAGACAGTACTTGTTTTGGATTTTACAGCAGCCCACAGTTAAGAGACTTTTAATAGACTGTGAACTTTTAAGCATTTGGACTTTTTAAGGACTGTAGGGCTTTTACGATTGTACTGTCTTATGTTGTGATATTAATGTTAACATCATATATTGGGGACAAGAAATGGAAAGGTAATAGTTTAACAGTGATGTGTTTTGTGTGTCAAGTTGACAAAGGGTCAGTTATGCTGGATAGCTTTAGTGTCAACTTGACACACCTGGGTTGAGGGATCCTCAACTGGGGAATTGGCTCCATTGGACTGGCCTGTGGCCAGGTCAGTGGAGTATTGTCTTGATTGTTGAGCAATTGGGAGGGCCCAGCCCACTATAGGTGATGCCACCCAAGCAGGCTGGGCAAGGGTCAGGGGAGCAAGCCAGTAACCAGCATTCCTCCATGGCCTGTGCCTCAGTTCCTGCCTCCAGGTTCCTGCCCTGAGTTCCTACCTTGGGCTTCCTAAGTGATGAACTATGTCCTGGGAGAGTGAGCCAAATAAACCCTTTCCTCCTCCCCCACAAAATAAATAAATAAATAAATAAATAAATAAATAAATAAATCTATTTCTTCATATTGTTGATATCAATTTCCTGGACAAGTCCTCTCCAGCCTTTTCTTTTCTTTCTTTTTCTCTTTCTTTTCTTTCTTTCTTTCTACTTTCTTTCTTTCTTTCTTTCTTTTTCAGGACTGAGACTAAATGTGAAGTCTAGGCAAGAGTTCTACTACTGAACTAAATACCCATCTCTCTAGCTTTTTATTTAATCTCAGGCCATGTTGCTTTTCCAACCCCACTTCTCCAAAATATAATTGGTAATTGTGGAAATTTTTTGTCTTTTTGAGACAGGGTCTCCTTGTAGCCCCAGCTATCCTGGAACTCACTATGTAGACCAGGCTGGCCTTAAACTCACAGAGTTTGCCTCCTGAGAGCTAATATTGTGAAAATTAAGGAATAGAAAGGTAATAACGTTCCCAGACATCTTTCTTTTAAATGAATTTTGTTTGCACTTAAAGTTGGGAGGACAAGTGCTCTCTCCAGGGCAGTAGCAGACAAGCTGGTCACTCCCTGTGGGCCCTTGACTTCCTGTTACCTTCTTGAAGACAGCCATCAAGTTCCAGACAATACTGGTAAACAGCACCAGAAACAAACTGTTATGAACTTGTCTTTCCATCCTAGAGTGTTGGGCTCTGTGGGAACTGAGAGCAGCACATTGCTAAACAATGGCAGCCTGAGCTGTAAGGATGCATCAACTGCCAGTCCCTAGAGGCTAGAAACCACCTGGTCAGGAAGAGGGGCGTCCAAACTGTTGCCATTCTCCACCAACTTTTGGATGATTTGAGTTGAATATGTAATTATAAATATAATCATTTGATTAGAAAATAGGCTAAGGGTCTCCTTTGGTTGTCAATATTTTTTCCACCCTATAGTCCCATGGACTATGTACTACACAGTTGAGTGATTGTGTATGTTTGAAATTAAGGGTTAAAAGTACTGACTGCTCTTGAAGAGGACCCATGTTCTATTCCCAGGACCCACATAGCAGCGAACAAACATCAATGACACACAGGCACTTCATGATATGGGTGCACCTACCTACATGCAAACAATACACTCATACACATAAAATAAATATTAAAATTTAAAAAAGAAATAAGGGTTAAGAGTAATATGTAAAATTTCACCTTCTTTGGTATTACAACTTCAAAGAAAGTGTTCATGGACTATGGAGAAGGCTCAGCAGTTAAGAGCACTGGCTGTTCTTGCAGAGGACCTGGCTTCAATTCCCAGCACCCACATGGCAGCTAACAACTGTCTGTAACTGCAGTTCTAGGGACTCTAATGGCTGTTTCCTCAGTTCCATACTGGGTTTTTATCTGCTTTAGTTTGCATGGGTCTTGTGCATGCTGACACCATTGCTGTAGGTTCATATGAGCAAGGTCCCAGGAGCCTGTAGGACTCTATTTCCATATAGACATGCACCTCTTCTCTGGCTCTACTTTATTACCTACATTTTACAGGAAGCTTTATGAAAATAACAAATCATACGTTAATAAAAAATAATTTAGCAGGCTTGAATATCTGAATACCTGCCCCCCCCTTGTTAATGACTGAAATTGCATTTCATATGCTTTCATAGGCAAGAGTAAATAATTTGCTTATTTTTTCTGTATGAAGGTCTCATCAGCATCTGCTGGCAAGTGTCATAATAGCAGGCTGTGATTGAACTGAGAGACAACATAGAAAACTCAATCATGATTTATCTCTGTATGCTAGCACAGGGATTAAAAATATTTGCTATATCAATGTACTTTATTACAGTTCTCTTTAAGTGCTGGATAAGAGAGTGTTGCTAAGCATACTGGACAATTTTTCTTTAATTAGCTCTACTCAGTAAACTGAAAGCACCCTGGAAATAGTCACACTTCACCAATCTATATCTGTAGCAAGGGCTCAGAAGATAGATTAAGATTCAGTGAATTATGTGGGTTGATTTGGACGGCTGTCATGATCGTATAGCTACATAATTGGTGTGCTGCGTGGAATATTTTTCTTCAGCTTTCAGCAACTGGGTAAGATTAGGTGGAAATATGAATGATGTTGTTACTTGGGAACAATCTGTTCTTTCTACTGGATGTCACCCCTTTGATCCTCTGCAGTACACCATCCTAGAGTGATCTTTCTAGAAGTCCAATCTGGTTTTCTTCCATTCTTAAAATTCCTTAGTAAACACCCATTGCTTTTCTTATAAAATCTAAGTCCTGTCATTGTCATAGAAAGCTTGTCATGGCCTGGCCTCTCCTCCTCTTCATAAATCAATTAGAGAAGAATGTTACCCATCCAGAGCTTGTATCAGTAAGAGTTATTCCTCAGCTTAAGCCTGGCCTCAAACCATCCTTTTCTGAATGTTGGGGAGGATTCAGAAACAGAATAATGGAATGTGCTGAGTGCAGCACACTCTGCCTGTAGAAAGCAGAAGCTCCTTCGGGTCTTTGTCCAGGTCCTTTCCTTTCCTCAGGGGACCAATAGACAAAATCTATCCTAGGTTTCAGAGTTATCAAGCTTTCCTGCTGCCAATCCTAAACCACCTGTCCAACCTGGCCTCTGTGAATGAAAACAAATGTAAATATTACATCTCCATTTTATTTGTTTTCAAATTTACATCATTAGTCATCACAGCGTTCACCTCCTGCCAACCCGCCCCCATAACCCTTTGCCCTGGTGAACTTTCTTGACCCACTCTCCATCCCATAGATGTGATCTCCATGTTGTTTCTTCTGAGACACAAAGTGAAGAGATGTTTCCATGCTTAAATTTGCAAAATAATGAGATTTTCAGAATTAGCCAATAAACACTTGATAAAATGTTGCTCATGATATGGAATTTCCTATAATATGTAAGATTGCCACAAAACATAGGTTGTGGCTGCACAGATGGCTCAGCGGATAAGAGCACTGGCTGCTCTTGCAGAGGACTGGAGTTTGTTCCCAGCACCTATATGGTAGCTAACCATATAGGTGCTGTACTTCCAGGGGATTTAATGCCCTCTTTTGGCCTCTGCAGGCACTGTACAACACAGGTGCCCTTATACATATACAGGCAAAATACTCACATACATAAGATAAAAATAAATAAATAAAATAAGAAATTAAAAATATATAGTTATGTTATGTGCTCTTTTGAACCTTCAGCCCAAATGTGCAAAATGTGTGCTGCAGGTGATCGTCTCTGAAGCTGGCATCTCCACTTTGAAACTAAAGATGTGGCAGCAGGGGCTGGAGAGATGGCCTAGCGGTTAAGAGCACTGACCGCTCTTACAGAGGACCCGGGTTCGATCCCCAGCATCCACATGGCGGCTGAGAACCGTCTGAAACTCCAATTCCAGGAGAACTCCAGTTCCAGGGGAATCCGACACCCTCTTCTGACCTCCGCGGCATTGCACAACATGGGTGCACACACTTGCATGCAGACAGTACATTCATACACATACAGAAATAAAATAAAAAATGTTAAAAATGTTTTAAAAAATTTAAAAAAAAAAAAGATGAGGCAGCAGAAAGGGGTTCCCTGCCTAATCTAGACTTGCTGTTTGAAAATAAAGGAACATGTCTGATTCTTTTGTTATTATCTCCGCTACATGATTTTAGTGAAAATGGAGATGACAATGAATTATGTTCCTCCTTGTGGCAATATCCATTTAGAACTTGAACTCAACATTTTATGTTTCCTTTGAGTTGTTTTCACAAAGGGCCTTATATCTTCCTCACCAAATTACAGTAACATAGTCATTGAATGAGAAACTGCTTAGAATTTCTTTTAAAAACACACTTCATAAAGGTCTCATTGGTTTAGTATCCCTTAAGATGTATTTACAGATTTATTAGTAGAGAGGCTAGAGTGTTTTGGTCCATTTTGCTTACGACACGGGTGCACAAACTTGCATGCAGACAGTACATTCATACACATACAGAAATAATAAAAATGAAAAAATTAAAAATAAATTTCCCTGGGCTGGAGAGATGGCACAGATCTTAAGAGCACTGGCTGCTCATGCAGAGAACCTGGGTTTGGATCCCAGCACCCACATGGTGACTCAAAACCATCTGTAACTCCAGTTCTTGGGGATCCAACACCCTCTTTTGGTCTCCATGGGCATGGCATGACAGGGTTACACTTACACATATGTAGATAAAATACACATATACAAATTAAAGTAAATATAGAAAGAAAGAATAAATTTTCTGTTGTCTTATTAGCCTTTGATCTTAGAAAAAGAACTACTCCCACAAGCCTCTGCACACCCTGGCTGCCATCCCATCTGGAACAGGGACTGAAACCAGGAGACTGGAGGTGCTTCAAATTCACACCCAGAACAGGTAAGGTCCTGCGCCCCTCTACACACCCTGGCTGTCATCCCATCTAGACCAGGGACTGTGCCCAGGTCTCGGGAGCTGTACCTACTCCCAGACTCCATAGGGTAAGGCCCTACTGGCACCTTGGAAGTGACAGGATTGGGTGGACAAAAACCAGTGCCACCCATCCCCCTTGTGGCTACCCCAGTGGATACAGAGACTGTGACTCAGAACACAAAGTAACAAAAGAGACAGCAAACCTTCCATCCTAGAGGAACAGGCCTTCGACCAAATGAAGAGACACTTGAATTTTGCATCAGATAATAAACAACAAATCAAAGCCACATGCCAAGAGCACAAAGGAAAATAAACAACATGGGAAAAGCAAATAATAAATCCTCAATAAAATCTAGCAGTCCTATAGAAGACTCCAACAATGAGTTCTCCCTGGAGATAACCCAGAACATGGATCTTAAAAGAACAATTATAGAAATAATCAAAGAAATGAAGGGAGAGAATGACAAACTCAGGAATGAAGTGGAAACAATAAAAAGAGCCGATGCTGAAATGAAACAGGAAACCAATCAGCAAATCAACGATCTAGAAGGAGAGAATGACAAACTCCAAAGGGAACTGGAAATACTAAAGAAATCACAGGATGAAATGAAAAAGGAAGTTGCACAATCATCCAATCAGCAGGAAAAGATGGGAGAAAGCCTCAGTAACAGATTGCATGAAGCAGAAAGTAGAATATCAACACTGGAAGACAAGGTAGAAGAACTATAATGTTCAAGCAAACAGTATGAAAATTTTTTAAATCACAAGAGTAGAACAATCAGGAAATATGGGACACTATGAAAACATGAAACCTCTGCATCATAGGGATAAAGGAAGGAGAAGAATCTCAGGACAAAGATATTGATCATATCTTCAACAGAATAATAGAAGAGTTTCCCCAAACTGAAAAATAGCAAACCCATTCAAATATAAGAAGCACACAGAACACCAAATAGACCAGATCAGAAAGGAATACCCCATGCCATATCAGAGCTAAAACATTAGACACCTGAAACAAAGACAAATTAATGAAGGTTGCAAGAGAAAAACAACAAGTTACATATAAAGGGAAACCCATCAGAATTACAGCTAACTTTTCAGTGTAAACGATGAAAGCCAGAAGAATGTGGACCAAAGTATTCCCAAAGTTAAATGATTTAGATATCAATCCAGATTACTATATCCTGCAAAAATGGCAATTATAGTTGAAGGAGAAAGAAAAATCTTTCATGACATAAACAAGATGAAAGAATTCATGTCCAGGAAACCAACCCTTCAGAAAATACTTGACACAATTAAAAAGTCAGAAGAAAGGAGCAACTATCCCCAAGCACCTAGAGAGAGTAATGAATAAAAGTACAACTGCAGAATACAAACCTAGACCAAGAATGCAAACAGAAAATAAGGCAAAAGGAAGCAGCACACATCTCTCAATAACAACCTTAAATACTATTGGGCTGAACTCCCCAATCAAACTCTCCCCATATACTGGGAGAATGGATTAGGAAACAGAACCCATCTATATGCTGTCTACAAGAAACCCACCTCACCTTCAAGTATAGGCACCAACTTTAAGTGAAAGTATGAAAAAAAATATTCCAAGCAAATGGTACCAAGAAACAAGCAGGAGTTACTATTCTAATATCAGACAAAATAGACTTCAAAGTAAAACTAATCAGAAGAGACAAAGAGGACCACTGCATCCTTATCAAAGGAACAATTAACCATGAATATTTCACAATCATGAATATATACATATATTCATGTGTATATACCTCCCGTGCACCAAACTTTATACACACAATTCTACAGTACTTAAGGCACAGATTAATTCCAGCACACTAATAGTGGGGGATTTCAAAACTCCATCGAGCCCATTAGACAGGTCAACTGGACAAAGAATAAACAGAGAGACATCTGAACTAAACAATACAATACTCCAAATGACCTTGTAGACATCTACCGAATATTCTACCCAAGCACCAGAGAATATACTTTCTACTTAGAACACCATGGAACAGTCTCCAAAATGTACCAAATACTGGGACATGGAAAAAAAAACCTTTATAAATACAAAATGATTGAAATAATTTCATGCATTCTATCAGACCAGGGTGCAATAAAGCCCAATTTCAATACCAAAATAAGCTCTACTATTTACAAGAACATATGGAGACTAAACAACACACTCCTGAATAATGAATGGATCAAGGAAGAAATAAGGAAAGAAATAAAAAACATTCCTGGAACTAAATGAAAAAGACAATACAAGACAGCAAAACCTATGGGATACTTTAAAAGCAGTCCTGGGCTGGAGAGATGGCCTAGCGGTTAAGAGCGCCGACCGCTCTTGCAGAGGACCCGGGTTCGATCCCCAGCATCCACATGGTGACCAAGAACCGTCTGAAACTCCAATTCCAGGAGAACTCCAGTTCCAGGGAATCCAGGAGACCCTCTATTTGACCTCTCCGCGGGCATGCCGCCAAGGGGTTGCACAGCCTGCACTGCAACAGTCATGATTATACTAGCGAATAATAAAAAAAAAAAAATTAAACAACACAAAGCCAGTCCTAAGTGGGAAGTTTATAGCCCTCAGTGCCTACATTAAAAAAGCAGTAAGAGGAAAAATAAACAAACTAACACTGCAGCTAAAAACACTTGAAAGAAAACAACAAATGAACCCTAAAGCCAACAGACAGGAAGAAATAACAAAAATCAGAGCAGAAATCCATGAGATAAAAACAAATAAAACAATACAAAAAATCAATGAATTCAAAAGCTGCTTCTTTGAGAGAATAAACAAGATAGACAGAACTCTAGCCCAGTTAACCAAAAGAAAGAAGGAACAACTCCAAATCAATAGAATCTGTGATGAAAGGGGAAATATCACAATAGACAATGAAAAGATCCAGACAATCATACAGGAATACTTCAAAAACCTATACTCTACTAAATTTGAAAACCTAAGAGAAATGGAGAAATATCTGAAATCCTGGAAATCAACAAAGCTTAATCAAGAAGAAATTGACAGCTTAAACATACACATAATATTTGAGGAAATTGAAAATGTAATAAAACATATCCCAACTAAATAAAAGCCCAAGCCCAGATGGTTTCATAGCAGAAAGCTATAGAACATTTAAAGAGGTCTTACAACCATTACTACTCAAACTGTCAGAAGGATACAAACAGAGGGAAATCTCCCAAATTCCTTCTATGAAGCCAGCATCACCCTAATACCAAAACCAGGGAAAGATACAGCCAAAAAAGAAAACTATAGACCTATTTCATTAATGAAGATAGATGCAAAAATACTCAACAAAATATTTGCAACCTGCATATAGACATGCATCAAAAAGATCATCCATAATGACCAAGTCAGATTCACACCAGAGGTGCAGTGATGGTTCATCATATGTACATCAATAAATATCATAAAACACATAAATGGACTGGACTGGAAGACAAAAACCACATGATCATCTCAATTGACACAGAAAAAGCTTTCAACAAAATCCAGCATTCCCTCATGCTTAAAGTCCTGGAGGGAATTGGACCAGAGATCATTACACAACATAATCAAAGCCATATACAACAAACCCACAGCCAACATCATCCTAAATGGAGAAAAGTTGGAAGCATTTCTCTTAAAGGCAAGAACCCAGCAAGGCTGTCCCCTATCACCACTTCTCTTCAATAAAGTGCTTGAAATGCTTCCTACGGCAATAAGGCAAGAAAGAGAAATTAAAGGATACTAATTGGAAAAAAAGGATATCAAACTATGCCTTCTCTGCAGACAATATGACAGCTTAGCTAAGAGATTCTAAAAACTCTACCAGAAAACTCCTAGAAATGATTAGGAGTTTCAGTAAAGTGGTGGGATACAAAATTAACCTAGAAAAATCAGTAGCCTCCAGCAACTGGAGAAGGAATACAAGAAGACCTTCCCACTCATTGTAGCCACAAACTTAACCAAAGACACCAAAGATCTTTGCACACAAAAAAAGTTTAAACCCCTGAGGAAGGAGATTTAAGAAGACATCAGAAGACGGAAAAACCTCCCATGTTCATGGACTGGAAAAAAATGAATATAGTAAAAATGTCCATTCTAGCCAAATTAATATACAGATTCAATGCAATCCCAAAAGTTTTTTCACAGACTTGGGGAAAAATCCTTAAACTCATATGGAAAAACAAAAGAGCCTGAATAGCCAAAGCAACCCTGAGTGAAAAGTGCAACACAGGGGGGATCACTATACCAGACTTTAAACTATATTACAGGGCTGTAGTCATAAAAACAGCATGGTACTGGCACAAAAATAGATCCATCGTCCAATGGAACAAGAATGAAGATCCAAACTTCAGGTCATACATATTCAGCCACCTCATATTTGACGAAGGGGCCAAAAAAGACTCAATGGTGGAAAGACATCATCTTCAGCAAATTGTGCTAGCAAAACTGGATCACCATTTGTAGAAGAATAAAATTAAACCTCTCCCCTGTACAAAGATCAACTCCAAATGGATCAAAACATCAACATGAAACCTGAAACTCTGAAGGTGATAGAAGAAAACATTGGCAGCAACCTGCAAGACATAGGCATAGGAAAAGGCTTTCTAAATCAAACAGCATCTGAGCAGGAAATAAGCTCAACAACTGGCCCGTGGGATCTCATTACATTCAAAAGTTTCTGTACAGTGAAAGAAACAATCAATGAAATGAAGAGAAAACCCACAGAGTCAGAGGAAACCTTCACCAGTGATACACCTGATAGAACATTATCATCCAGAATATATAAACTACTAAAAAAAAAAAAAACAACAACAACAAAGAAAATAAATGACCCACTCAAGAGCTGGAGTAAGTAGCTGAACAGAGACTTCGCAAGTGAGAAATCAGAGATGTCTGAGAAACATCTGAAAAAGTGTTCAACATCATTAATAATTAAGAAAATGCAAATTAAAACCACTTTAAGATATCATCTCGCTCTCATAAGACTGGCTAAGATCAAGAAAACAAAAGACACCAAATGTTGGAGAAGTCGTGGGGAAAGGGGAACACTCAACCACTGCTGGTGGGAATGGAAACTTGTACAACCACTATGGAAAGCATTGTGGAGAATGCTTAAAAGACTCAGAATGAGCCTACCACATGACCCAGTCATGCTACTCCTGGGTATATACCCACAAGACTCATCCTACCGAAAAGGTACATGTGCATCTATGTTTATTGCAGCTTCACAATAAGCAAAGAGCTGGGACCAACCCAAGTGCCTCTCAACCAATGAGTGGATAGAGAAAATGTGGTACATCTACACAATGGAGTTCTATGCAGTGGTAAAGAAAGATGACATCATGAAATTTGCAAGTAAATGGATAGAACTAGAAGACATTATGCTAAGAAACACAGTCCCAGAAAAAAACAAATGATGAATGATATCCCTCATTTGTGGATGTTAGCACCAAATACCTAGTACTAAGGCAAACTGACCAACACACACACACACACACACACACACACACACACACACACACACATATATATATATATATATATATATATATATATATAGTACGTATACATATAAAATAAGTGAGGCAAGTTAATTCTAGATCCCGTTAAGGTATGTGTGTATCTGTGTATATTTTACCTGAATGCAACTGTGCCATTATGATGTGAATACCTTAACAGGATCAACAATTAACCTACCACTTATTTTCAGACTTTGTAATTGTGGTATATGGGGGTGGAGGGTATGTATGCATACTTTAGAGTAATATAAAATTAAAGGGGAAAAATGTGAATTCCTAAACATGTTTTGGAGTTTACTTTCAGAAGTCATAATTTTGGTATGCGTGTGAAGAACATATGTGCATATTTTGGAGAAATACAAATTGGAGGGAACAACAACAAAAGGACTGGGTCAAGGAACTTACTGAAACAGTAAAGTTCATCCCCAAACAATAAACCTCTGCATAGAAAAACTTTAAAAAGCTTGAAAAAAAATGCAAGACATGTATGGCAAAATGCATGAACTCAGGTGGGGTGGGGGGCATGGAAAGGGGAAGGAATCTAAATGTGACAGAGAAATGTATGAATTGCACAAAACTTCAATAAAAATGTTAAAAAAATACTATTAAAAAAAAGAAAGGGAACTACTGCATCATGACATGGTATCTGATGGTTCAGCTCTTCAAAATCTCATATAACAACATATGTCTCTCTTTTCTGATTCTTAGCTTCCTGTTATATTTATGATATATGACAGAGTTGCAGACAAAATTTTTTTTCTTTTCTTATCTCTGGGGTACACACTATTGATTATTACAGTTATTCCTATGTTTGGTGTGTGATTTATGTTCCCAAAGTTACATGCATCGGATGCTTTGTTCACAATGCATATGAGTGGGAATTAATGTGGAACCTTTAAGAAGTGGGCCCTAGTGTGAAGTCCTGGGCCACCGCAGGCATGCCCTAGGAGGTGAATACCTGCTGTCTTCCAAGGGCAAGTTGTCATAAAAGTCTGAGTCACTCTCCGGCTGGCTATTTTGAGAGGCCCCTTCCTTCCTCACTTGCTCTAATGCTGGGCTCTGCTATCTGCCACAGATATGTTATCTGCCACAGGCCCCTCACAGGAGCTTATGCTATGTTGTTTGACATGCTAGCCTTCAAAACTGTGTACTACCTAGACCTCTTTTCTTTATAAAGTAAACCTGTTTAAAGTATTTCAAAAGGTGATAAAATATTTTCTTATTGCAATAAAAACTTAGTACATTCATACAGCAATAAACATTGATTCAGGTAAAATAACTAAATATAATGTATCCTTCACAGTTTTGAAGCAGTACTGAGTATTAAGACATAAGTTAATGTACTGAGTATAGAAAGACTAAAATGAACACCAGGGATGGAAAGATGATCAAGAGGACTTGGATTCAACCCCCAGAACCCATGAACAAGCTGGGTGTGATTGCATATTTGTCCTGCCAGTGCTGGGGAAGTGAAATGGGCAAATCCCTAGGGCTTGTTGGTCAGCCAGCCTGTACTAAATGGCAAGTTCTAGGCCTAATGAGAGACCCCATCTAAAATTTAAAAATAATGATCTGGGTGGTGTTCCTGAAGAACAACATTGTACATGGAAATCTTCATGTGCACCTGAAGACACATAAACATGCAAACACACACAAAAAACAAAGAAGAGAAACAGATACTATAGTTTATAAATAAAGCAGTAATATTTATTACAGAAATAGTTTAACATATTGAACTTTTAAAAAAATTTTGTCTTAACAAGACTAAAATCTCAAAAGTCTCACATTTGATGACTGTTAAAGTATATAAATAACAAACTGGAAATAGCATATTTTTAAAATTCTGTTTCACCAATTACATAGTAAATGAAATGTGTAGTTGACAGCTAAATAATTTTTAATTTCTAATAAATGAGACAAACATTTTCCAACTGAATCAATACCCCATTTTAGTTAATTTTTATAAGGTCCACTTCTGAGGATGGAGTCTGTTCTAGTTTGTCTTCCATTGCAGTGACAAAACACTCTGACCAACACCAACTTGGGGAGGAAAGGGTTTATTCAGCTTACATCTCCTGGGTCACAGTTCATCACTTAGGGAGCCCAAGGCAGGAACTCAGGGCAGGAACCTGGAGGCCATGGAGGACTGCTGTTCACTGGCTTGCTCTCTACTGGCTTGCTCTCTGGCTCATGCCCAGCCTGCCTTCTTATACTGTCACTGCTCAACAATCAAGACAATACACCACAGATGTGGCCACAGGCCAATCCAATGGAGCCAATTCCCCAACCGAGGCTCCCTCAACCCAGGTGTGTCAAGTTGACACCAAAGCTATCCAGCACAATTGACCCCTTGTCAACTTGACACACAAACACATCACTATTAAACCACCTTTCCAGTTCTTATCCCCAAAGTATGATGTTAACACTAATCACAACCTAAGACAGTACATCCTTAAAAGCCCCACAGTCCTTAAAATGTCCAAACACTTAAAAGTCCAGTCTATTAAAAGTCTCTTAACTGTGGGCTGCTGTAAAATCCAAAACAAGTACTGTCTTATTTCAAAGGGAAGAATCAGGCACTCTCAAACAAAACCTAAGTCCAGCAAGTAGCTCAAGGCTGGACACCTGGGATTCACTCACGATCTTCTGGGCTCCAAAGGGTCTCGGCAGCTCCCCCTCTCCGACTCTGCCGTCCGTGGCACACTCATCTCGCAGGCCCAGGCCGACTCCATTCTACACCTACCGCTGCTCTTGGTGGTCGTCCCAGGGTACCGGCATCTCCAAAAAGCTGGGGTCGCTACTGAAACTGAGGCAGCACCTTCACCAATGGTCTCTTCTGACCTCTCCTGGTGCAAAGCCTCAGCTTCTCTCCATGACCCCTGCAATCCTGGGGTCTTCACTGCAACCGAGGTGCACTTCCACCAATGGTCTTTCCTGACCTCTCACAGTGCCAAGCCTCGGCTGCTCTCTGTGACCCCCTCAAATTTCAACACCAGAACCATATAGGAGACTCTTACACATTACCAAGTCCTGCTTCTGGCTTGAGATGGAGGCTCAGGCCCCTTCTGGATCACAGCTTCTGTGTGCTGACCCTGAAGAAATTCTTCCCAGAAGATTTCACCACAGTGATGCTGGTCTCTTGTTACTTACAGCTGATTTTTCAGCCCCAGCTAACCAGCATCAATTGTCCCAGTACAACAAAGATTTCACTTCAGGTTCTGGTCTCTTGTTACTTACAGCTGATTCTTCAGCCCCAGCTGACCAGAACCCACAGATTACACAGTCCTGATGATCTCTGCTCCCCTTTGAAACTAGAAACTTCACAAGCCAGGCCTCCATCTTCTACAACTCCTTCAGCAAAACTGCTCCAAGCTCCACAGCAACAATCTTTAGGCATTCAATGATCTTCCCAGCCCAAAGTTCCAAACGCCTCCACAATCCTTCCCCAAAACACCAAGGTCAGGTCTGTCACAGCAATACCCCACTCTTCTGGTACCAATTTCTGTTCTAGTTTGTCTTCCATTGCTGTGACAAAACACTCTGACCAACACCAACTTGGGGAGGAAAGGGTTTATTCAGCTTACATCTCCTGGGTCACAGTTCATCACTTAGGGAGCCCAAGGCAGGAACTCAGGGCAGGAACCTGGAGGCAGGAGCTGAAGCACAGGCCATGGAGGAATGCTGTTCACTAGCTTGCTCCCCTGGCTCATGCCCAGCCTGCCTTCTTATACTGTACACAACAACCTGCCCAGGGTGGCACCACTCATTGTGGGCTGGGCCCTCCCACACTGCTGGACCATCAAGACAATACTCCACAGATGTGGCCACAGGCCAATCCAATGGAGCTAATTCCCCAACTGAGGCTCCCTCAACCCAGGTGTGTAAAGTTGACACTAAAGCTATCCAGCACAGAGCCCATACCTGATATTGATATCAGGCATGGGAATATGATTATATATTATATATATTTAATGTATATATTTGAGTACATTAAATTGGGGGGTCAATAAGGGGAAGTGAGGATAGGGAAAGGGATCTAAATACCATCAGATTATATTGTATGAAAATCTCAAAAATTCAACTAGAAATGAAACAATTAATCACTGTCAGTCAGAATGCCACATTTCATTTTCATCTGAACAGGCCATTTCCAAAGCAGAATGTTGGGCAGCAGCAGTGTAATGCACTGGAAACTCTCTATTAAGTTAGTCTTCAAGTTCAGGAGTGAAAAGATCATTTATTTCTTGTAGAAGAAATAATACAACTCTAGTGAGAATACAATTTATTCATTAGCATCTAATGAATGTAACCAGATACATCATTCTTTGCCTTAGTCAAATTACTGAGAAATTAGATATAAAACCTAATCATAATGGCGAAGCATTCTGATTGTTGCCTTTACAGAGAAGAATTCAGATCCCAGGCAGAAGTCACAGATCTGACATGTGACCAATCCTGGATGACCAGGACACTCATGGCGAAGCCATTGCAGATGTATTACCCCTTCAGCATGGCCAGACAGTCATCAGCTAGACTAAGATCTCGGGCTAAGCAAACCCTTGGCATTGAGGTCAAATCTGCTTCGTGATAGACATTTGATGATAACTGTGTGTAGTTTTCACATATTTGTAGGAACTACAATTTACAGGAAACAATGCATGGTCAGTCAAAACTACTGAGCTTGGATTAGAACCTTGAGAAGTCTTTTCCTTCCCATTACTGATCTAATGGTCAACCTCCATGAGGTTCATGATGATTTTTACCAATATGGTGTGCCATATCAGGCAGGCTAGGAAGATGATATTTTCCCAACATCGAGCTTTGTAGGTAAAGGAATCAATAAAATCCTCCCAAATGGTATTTACTATAAGTCAAACATTTCTATTTACATATGAGAACTAATATTCCATGAAGTTAAAAAGCCATTTAAATTTGATAGCAAAGCAGTTTCAATGTGTTGTCTAATAAACCATCAAATGTTTCTGGGTATACTATAACAAAAAGCATAAACACTTCTAAAAACAACAGAAAATTTGTTTTTATAAGGAAAAATACCTTCTTTTACTTGGCTTCATGGGTGATTAACATGAGCACCTTTGTGTTTTGTTGGATTTTGATGGAAAACATTCTGATCATTCTTTTCCTACCCTTCTCTTTTGCCCCCATTTTCTTTTTCTATTTATTTTTTTATGTGTATGAATGTACTGTCTGCATGTAAGTTGGTGCACCCATGTTGTGCAATGCTATGGAGGTCAGAAGAGGGCATCGAATTCCCCTGGAAATGGAGTTAAAGACGGCTCTCAGCTGCCATGTGGGTGCTGAGGATCGAACCCAGGTCCTCTGCAAGAGCAGTCGGCACTCTTAACCTGCTAGGCCATCTCCCCAGCCCCTGCCCCCATTTTCTAGTTTGAATGAGAACACACTCTGCTGGGTGGCAGGTAAGATGCCTGTGTTTTGATGATATAGTAGCCAAGCATCTTTTGGGGGCATCGTTGTTTGTCTTTTGACAGAGTCATACATGTGCATGAAAGCTGGGCATGGTGGCACACATCTGCAACCCTAGTGCTGGTGAGACCGAGACAGGCAGATCTCAGGATCACTAAAAAGCTATGCTAGCTGAAAAGATGAGCTAAAGTTTCGGTGAGAGACCCTGCCTCAAAAATTAAAGTGGACTTGTAAGGAAGAGGGGCACTGTTGACAGGGGTAGGAGGCCTACAGGAGAAGATGGGGTGAAGTAACCAGAATGCGCCATGTACATGTAGGAAATTGTCAGGGACTGCATTTAATGAAAAATATAATAAAAAATGAGATGGAAAGCAATAGAGTCATACACCCAATGGCTTCTACATGCACATGCACGGGCAAGTGCCCACACACACACACACAAAGTGCACACACACAATTTAAAGAAGTGATATTTAATATTATCTATGGCTGAGTGTTGTGGTGAACATGTTTAATCCCACCACTTGGGAGGCAAAGGCAGCTGGATCTCTGTAAGATAAAGGCAAGCCTGGTCTACATAGTGAATCCAGGCCAGCTATGGTTATAGGGAGAGTCAAAAAAAAAAAAATGCATGCAGACAGTACATTCATACAAAACCAAAAATAAAAAATAAAAAAAAAAAAAAAAAAAAAAAAAAAAAAAACAACGATCTCTGTGTGTGGAGCGGAGGATCCTGGAGCTGATAACACAGGAGACCAAGGAGCCTGGCTTCCAAGTGCAGATGCACACTTTTTTCTTTTTTATTTATTTGAAAAGAATTTTTCTTTAATGGTAAAATGCTAGTAATTGACTATTTACTTTTTCATGTATTTCTTAAAATCCAGGCACTGTCCTGAGATTTAAAGCCAAATCTTTAATTACTCAGTCACAATTTTATTTATATTGTTTTTCTAAGGAAAGTAACCTTACAATGTATGCTTATCTTACAATCCCTCCTTGTCAAAGCCTTCAAAAGGCTTAACTGTCCCTATCCAGGGACTTCAAACATGTGGCAGGTATAATCTATTCTTCTCTCTTTTATTCGTTACAAATGTCACTAATGGGTTTAGGTTCCTTTCATCATTCAACTTAAATATAACATGCAAAGACTGCTAAGATTAACCATCAGCCTGCTACCATCAATCCTATAATTGGATAATTAGGCAAAACCAATTTGCCATTTTTCAGTGGGTTTATGCTTCAAACCCTGTAATAGGTTTCTTAACATTGCAAGTTTGATAAAGAATGGCAAATTTACCAGCAACTCATATTGCTCAAGGTAAGCTACTACACACGTAACAGTTCCAAAATGTCCTTGGTTTAGCACTATAAACATTCATTCTCCATTCACTTCCCAGTCCCGAGCCACATGCTGGAGGCCTGGAAGTGAGGACCCGGGCTCCACTCTATGCAGATAAGAGAAGACTTTTGTTGTTGTTTTAATTTCTCTATCTAGTTTTCTCTATAGTCCCTGTGGATATGAGGGCTGGATAATATTGTATTCTTAAATGTGAACTTAATTTGTTACTAGCAATTCAGATAGTGCCCAGCCACTTAATACTTCAAATTTGATATTCATGACCAATATCTGTAAATATTGTAAATTCTGTGTCAAATCTCCTATTGTCTAACCTTTAGAGAATTTTGTTTACCATTCTATCACAGTTACAATAATTGTAATATAGCTAGTGTGTGTCCATTCCATTATATTTTTCCATGTGTACCCTGAATTCTATAGTACTTTACCTGCTTAGGTCTAAGTCCCAAGGGAGCTACATAATATCTAGGCCAAAATGGCTTTCCTAATTCAGCTTAAACTGGGAATCTGGACTGATGTTCTGTTTGTAGGATGAGCTTGGCTTTTCAGGAAGTAATTAGATTTCTGGATACCACAAACTATCACTTCCCATTTCTCATTGGATAATATCAAGATGATACCCAATGGTAATTAGTAGAAATGAATGGCCTATAAAATAAAGACTCTGGTTGATATTCCATGATAAAGTGAAAAACATCCAAGGTGGAAGGAATCCTTGAGATGTGAAATGTGTTAATGTGAATTCTAGAATACAGAGACTGAGTTTGGCCTTTCTGACATTGCCATGGCTCACAAGCCAGTGTGAGGAATTGGACCTGGGAGAGGCAGATTCTGCTGTTTTCCAGCACCAAAGTGTTGAAGAGTTGGTGTGGCTCTTGGAGAAGAAAGAGTTGATGAAAATTGCGGGGCAAGGAGAGTGAGTAATGATTAGTCCGTGGGACACAGAGAAAAGGACCAGCAAACAGGGGGCAGGGAGTGTGAGAAAAGTTCTTCAATGCTTGTCTGGCTACCAGCAAGAGAGAAGCAGCTGATGAAAATCATGCTTTGAAACACAAGGGGCCAGGAAATAATGAGGTTTTTTTCATTGAAAGTGGTGCAAAAAGTTTGTTTTAAAGATTTCAATATTAAGAAGCCCTGTGTGGCAAAACACATTTTCCAATGTGTAGCTTAGAAGGCCAGTAGGAAGGAGAAGCATGTCAACTAGGAAAAATCTAGTCAGTCTCTATTCCATCAAGAGAGCAATTTATCGTGTATTCTGAAAATCAATTCAGTAAAGAAACAATTCACAGCGAAAAAGTAAAACAAATCTTATATATATTGGCAAACACTGAGGTTCAGATAATATATGTGCATAATTAATTTTTAAATTGGGTTTTATTTGTCTTGAAGTATAATCATACTTATATTGACATCCATGCTAAGTTTCAAGTCCCACAACTGATCCAGCCCATTCTCCTCAATGTGAAGAAGATAACAAGATAACAGACAAGAACACTTAGCCACGTTTGGAAGCCTGTGTATAAAGAAACACAAAGTAGCATGGAAGTTTCCAGAAAGGTGAATCCACTTACTATGGAAGTAAGTGGATTTTCCTCCTACTATGGAAAAACAGGAAGCTCAAGTGAGTACTTAAAGTTGTGATGGTTTGAATGAGAATGTCTCCCTTAGGCTCCAAATATTTGAACATTTTGTTCCCAGTTTATGGTGCTGTTGGGAAGGTCATGGAACCTTTAGGAGGTGTGGCCATACTGGAAGAAACATGTCAGCCTTGCCAGATTTCCCAGCACTTTCTGTTTCCTGTGCCTGCTTGTAGATGTGTGATAGCTTTGTGCTCTGTGTACATCTGCTGCCATGCCTCCCTTACAATTATGGACTCTAACCCTCTGGAATCATAAGTCAAATTCCTTCTACAATTTGCCTTGCTCATGGTGCCTTATCACAGCAACAGAAAAGTAACTAATATGAAAGTATTGCTTTGTATGGATAGCCAGCAGATGATAGTCTAATTATATACTAATTGTACTTTACATATTTTAATCTGTATATTTGCATTAAATTTTATTTTAGGCACGTACAAACTGTAGATACAAACATACAATGTAGAGTTAATATAATCAAACTGCTGTGTTCATGTTTTAAGTATAATTGCCCAAGAACCTCTGAAAGTAGGGTATAGATCATGGCAGACTATTTGGTAAGGAGGAGAATGTCTTTACTAATCTCAAGTATTCAGAAGTCATGATTCTCAGAGGCTTAAAGACAGAGATGCTGCATTAGTAGTTACTAGCAATAGTTGTCTATAAAGACAAAAATCAATAAACAGCTCCTAAAATTAGGGAAACTTCTACTAATCTTATAAAATAAATCACCTATCTCTCACAGAACAGAATCATCATTCAAATACATGGCATATTTTCAGGAAAAAAAAATTATGTACAAAGTAATCATGGAATTTACTCTGGAGTAGAACACAAATAAGATGTACAAATAATTGACAATTTAGCTTAAGCAGACCTAAACAATATTCAATCCATTCCTTGTGTTTATAAAAATATATTCTTGGGAACAATCTGCAGAAGAGGGGGCGTGGTAGAATTCAAGGGTTGTGATTGAGGTGAATGGTGAAATTACAGCAATATAGTCTGGACACTCATTTGATCAACTTGATTGAACATACAAGCCCCGCCCCCCCCGATGGATGGTGGGACCCATGGGCTGTGTGGGTTTGGGCACAACTGCTTGCAAATTGGTTTTACATGAAGGATGCTTGTACTCATAAATTATCACTTATTGCTAAAAAAAAATGAAAAAAAAAACTGAGAGAAAGATGCAGGACAGTTATGGCAGAATGCATGATCTGGGATGGGGTGGGGGGTGGAAGGGAAAAGGAAATATGCCTGAACTGAATTGGAAAATGATGTATGAAATACACAAAGCATCAATAAAAAAATGAAAAAAAAAAAACATTGAGGTGAAAAATAGACCAAATGTCCACCATCAGATGGACATATTTTTTAAAGTTTTATGTATAAGTACTTAGAAGTATTGTACCTTAATAAAAGCAGAAAAATGCTGTCACAAAAAAATAAAAATAAAAATATATTCTTATCTTGATGGAATGAATAGTCCACTGAGAAAAATAAACATCTATGTCTTAGTTTGTTTTTTGTTTGAAACAAGGTCTCACTATATTACCCAGGCAGGTCTTGAATTCACTAAGCCCAAGCTGCCCTAGAACTCGAGCTCCTCATGCCGAGCCTCCTGACCACTAGGATTATAGGCATGCACCGCTGCAGTCCTATGCATCAATGTATTTAAAATAGTAATGCATACTTTCTCTCTTCTCCAGTATTTCTGAGTCTCTACTCCAGTAGTTTTACATACAAGCCTTAAAGATGACTTAGTACTAGGTAATATCAGTGCTCTCAAATTTCAAACCACAAGCCTCAGAGAAACCTCAGGGCAGTGGAGATACCCAATGAATTGGCCCAATTCTTTATCTTTTATTAAATTTTCTCTGTGGCAATTTCATACAGGCATAAAGTACATTCTCTTCAAGGTCACCCTCAGTCTCTCTTATGTTCCTTTCACCCTTATCATCACCCTCTCTCTACAAATCCCTTTCCCACATCCATGTCTTTTACTTTTGATATGTGACCCAGTGAATTTAACCAGGGACATCTGTATGTTCACGGGGTTGGCATTATCTGTTGGAGCATGGTGGGCTGAACATTGGATGCACAACAGGAAGACGATGTCTATCCCTCCCCTAGAATCAATCTGTAGGTCATAGAGCCCAATAAAATTTCCCAGGGCCTAAGGGGCTAGTGTGTGAGTAAGCAGCAAGGGAAGGAGCATTGAGGTTGGAAAGGGTGAGGGGCTTGTGGAGACCAGCAGGAAGTTATCGGACCCCCAGTGTCAAAGGAAAAAGTAGTGAGCATGGCCTCCAGCAGAGCTCCAGCTGAGATCGCCTTAGTCCACGACCTACCTGGGAGATATAGAGAAGCTGCGTGCCATTGTCTGGTTGTGCATTGTACAATTAATTCTGGGTAGTGTTTTTCACACAAATTTCCATGAATGGCAGCCCCTAAGGCTGTGCCGCTGTGTGCAGTAATACTGCAAGCCTTTTGAGAGTGAATTTGGCCCTTGATCAGCCTCTCTTAGATGTGCTGAGAGCCAGTTGGTATTTTATGGGCTGCATCTTTGGCAGCAAACTGAAACACCTCACCCAGTGACCACCCCAAAACCTGACTGTGTCAAGGAACTTTACTTGACCACCCCACACACACACCTCACCTCCCATTCAACATACAAAGACACTTTTACACAGTTCTGCAGTGTTGTTTCAGAAGAACAGGAAGAATGGAAGTGCAGAGCAGGAAGTTTTAGCCCATGTTGGTAATAAGGTACCAGGTGAAGTGGTCGCTAAAATTTCTTCTAGGAGGCATGGCATCCTCCCTCCTCCTCCCATGCTCCCGAAGACAAACCAAGGTACAAACTCCCCAAACCGCAGTTTGGAAAATTTTAGTGGGCTTTCTTACAGGGCAGTGGACGAGGGGATTCCCTACAGAAGAGTCTACATTGATGCAGAGACCCTGTGAGCTTCCCGTTGATGCTCAAGATGGTAAAGGTGGGAGGGGCCTACCTCCTGGCTCTTCCTGTTTATATACCTTTAGCTCCTCCCCCTCATACAGCCAAGGCCAACTGGCTGCTTTGGAGAGGTAGCTGATTCCCCTGGTTCCTCCTTGTCCCTTGGAAGGCCAAGAGTCAAGTTTATAATCCTAGGCAAGCAAGTGCCCCTAAGTGTGGGAAGGTGTTTGATGTCCCTGGTCAGTTTGTCAGAGTTCCATCTATGCAAAAGTGGTAAGAAAAAAATTACAAAGATATGAAGGACATCTTTAAGAATACCTGAGTTGAATTTCAGCCATGACAAAGTTGTGTAGCTTGGCAATAATTTATTAGAAATTTTAACAACTTTGTCCTTTTCATGCAATAGTTATTTTAAATGCTTTTAGAAAGAATAGTAGAGATAGTGAAACACTATTAACTACAGGAATATAACTAAGAAATAAGAATGACTTCTCTGAAGTCAGCCTGTCTGGCTTTATTACCATTCCTTAACAGCTTCCAAAGATTCAGCAAGTGTCAGTCTGTGTTTATCAGCTTCCTCACCTGTCAAATATAGTAGTGGCATCGCTATACAAAAAGGCAGTGCTACATCTAAGGTGAAAGATATACCCACAGGATAAGCACTGTCCTCCACAATTCTAGGGAGTTGTTATTCACAAATTTCCCTGAATGACTGTTCCCAGGTTGTTCCACCAGGCACAGCAACCTTAGGAGCTGCAGGAGAGAGCATGTACTCTTCATCACATTTCACAAAAAAAAATGTTTAGTGAGAATGAAGATATAAAGCAAAGATATATATCAAAATAAATCAGAGTCAGAGAGAAAATACAACTGGAAAAAGCAAATATAGCATCAGGAAGCTGTGAGCAGATGAACTAGAGTCACTGAAAGAAAAGAACGGAAAGACAGAATGAGCTGAAGATACAAGTGAAAGTATTCCTACTCCGTAACTTGATGGAATATAAACCCCAGATTCAAGGAGCTAGTTTTACACACACACACACACACACACACACACACACACACACACATATGCACACACACACACACACACACACACACACACATAATTAAAAAAGGCTAGGAGTGGGAATGTGGCTTGGTGAGAGTATCTGTCTAGCATGCACAAGGCCCAGGGTTCTATCACCAACATAATCAATAAATAAACAAATAAATAAATAAGGCAAAACTACATAGAAGAATAGTAAATCCAAATTGCTTAAAGCAGTGATGAAAAATTAAACTCAACCTTCTAATGTGCAATATTCCAATAAGCCCATTTTAGCTGAAAGCACCGTTAGGAGGAAAAGCATCCACCTGGCTTGCTGAGCCATGCTGTAGTCTCTCTGGAGGTCAGTACTTCCCTCCTGCTCTTAACAATTGTAGGAGCTGTTGCTTGCTGGGAACCAGCATTGCAGGGGATTATCACAAATAACAGTCAAAAGATAAAAGCTCAGGACTGGAAGTATGCTTTCGACTGGATGCATATTGCTTTTTCACCATCATATAGAAAAAAATTCAGTTGAGCTGTCATAAGTCAAGGACTAACTTATTAGAAATGGAATAAAAGGGGTCTACAGAAATGGCTCCATGGCTAACAGCATTGGATGCTCTTGCAGGAGGACCTGGAATTTCCAGTCAACAGATACTTAACAACTAACACCTGTCTGTTAACTCCAGTTCCAGGGGATCTGTTGCCCTCTTTTGCCTCTGTGGGCATTGCTTATACATACCTGTAATCAAAAAATTCATATACATGAAAAAATAATAAAGTACCATTTTAGAGTAGAGGAAATGAACAGAGACATAGAGAAAATTTCATTAGAAACATTAAAAACAAGAGAAGAGGGGGTGATATCTTTTTATTGGTAAACTAGCACGATAGCATTTTGTAAAAACTAGAAGTAGGTTAGAAAATGTTTTCATACGATAAAGTGGCCATAAACTTTTAAATACATAGTCTAAGCTGGGCATAATGGTACATGCCATTAATCACAGCTCTTGGGAAGCTGGAGGCAGGTGGATCTTTGTGAGATGAAGGCCAGCTTGGTCTACATAATGAGTTCCAAGCCATCTGGAGTTATAGGAAAACCCTGTGTCAAAAAAAAAGAAACACATAGATTGATTAAATAAATAAATAAATAAATAAATAAATAAATAAATAATAAAATGTTCCAAAGATTTTTAACAAGGGTGTCAAGGTCATGGAGACGAGAAAATTGGATTTCTGTTACTTTTACCTTATACCATATAAAAAATAAAATCAAAATGGACCAAACACCTAAATGGAAGAACTTCAAGTATGAAACTCATAGAAGAAAACATAGCAAGGAAAGCTTGATAGTGATAAATTAAGCAATGATTTTTTTGGCTGCCATGCCAAATGCACAGGTAATCAAAGCTAGATAAACTGGGCTACATCAGAACTAAAATCCTTGAAATATACAATCCACAAAGTAAAAAAGGAACCTCTAGAATGGTATAAAATAGTTTCAAATCATATGTGTGGTAAGGAGCTAATATTCAGAGAATATATAAAGAACTTTTGTACCTCGATAATAAAAACAACAAATAACTTGATTTTTAAATGGGCAAAGGGGGAAAGGAAGAAAATGGGGGAAGGATTTTAGTTAAGGGGTGGGGAGGGACAGTAATACAGAGGGAGAGAGGAAAAGGAGAATTAATACCAAGGACATTTGAATAAACAAAAACACAGGGAAACATTATTTTATAAGCTTACTTGAAAATACACACACACACATTTCAAATCGAGTTAAAACACAAAATGTTTCCCCCTAAGGGCCACATATTATCTTATGAAAGCCCCATGCTGGGCATGGGAAACCTCCCTTCACATGGTTGAGTTGAGTAGTCAAAGAGTCTCCCAAAATAATTGCCCTCATTGCCTCCCAAATCTTGAAGGTAAGGCTGTATTACTGAAGACACCACATGCTTAGGATGCAGAGCTTGGAGGAATCAAGCTGGAACTGACTGAGAAGCCCCCCAGGAGAGACAACTCTCCCAGTATCAAATGTTCCTATGCAAGCTGCAAAGGGACAGATGTTATCAATAGTCCTGTCCAACTGTAAAACCTATGAACCACAGTAATGACATTCCTAGCAAGGCATCCCCAGTGGTGCAATAGTGGCACTTTTACATTGGCAGTAACCAACACCTGTCTATTTGGAATTAAGGCCTGTTCAACAGGAGGGGATTAATTCCTGGTACTGTAAACTTAGCCAAGTATCTAGAGCTGGAGAGGTTATAGACCCTAGAGGAAAGCCATTTCCCTAAACCAATATAATTTGTAACTGTGTTCTAAATACTTATCCTTATGCTCACAAGTAAATGTAGCTCTCACTCCTCATCAAAGAAACTTCTTTTTGCAACAGATGGTTTCTTGCAGAAATCCATAACAGGTCAAAATGCAGAGTATAAGTGACAACTGATGCACCTAAAAGGCAGCCCCTATACCTAAGTCTTAGGGAACATCATGGAAGAGGGGGCAGAATGATCATAAGAGCCAGAGGACCAGGACACCTGCTGCTCAATACTGTCTTCCAGACATGACAGGGAAGTTGCATCCATGAAGTCTAATAATATAGTTGCCTAAATAAGACTTGTGTAATACAATGGCAACACTACCTGACATGCCAACTGGATGGGGGGAGTTTCATAAGGTCACACCTCTTGATGAAGAGTTACAGGCAATCAATGCTTGCTCCAAGAGGGAGAATCTGTTTTTCCCCAGAAGAAGCACCCTGATAGATTATGCAATCTCAAGTTGTCTGCCCTAAACACATGTACATACATACATATATATACACATATATACATATACACAGACATATGTAAATATATATATGGAGCAATAACACAAGAGGACAGAAAATTGGGAAGGAGTGGGGGGTTAACATGGGAGATGTTGGAAGGAGAAGAAGGATGGGTGGAAATTATTTAAATACATTACTTATGTATGAAATTCCCCCCAAATCAAAAATTCTAAATGAAAATGTATATTAATAGCAAATCCACATAAAAAATGCTTAATATTGAGTACTCAGGGTAAAAAAATGAAACTCAGAACTGCAATAAGGGCTGAGTCTGTGGCTCAGTTGTACGGTGCTTCCATAGCATACACAGGGTCCTGAGTTCCATCCCAGCAGTGCAAAAACAAACAAACAAAAACAAATAACAACAACAAAAAACCCAGTGGAGTGAGATGCCACTGCATACCTATTAGGGTGATTATTACTAAAAATTAAAAGAGAAGAATAATTGTTGTTGAGAATGTAAAAACATTTAACCCTTTGCACACTGTCTGTGGTAGTATAAAGTGGTCTAGTCAAGATGGAACATAACACAGAAGTTCTTCAAATTAAAACAAATAAAGTGATTATATTGTGTAGCAAGTCCACTTCTGGGTGAAGGTTCAAAAGAATTCAAACAAGGTGTCCAAGAGATATGCATACCCACATTCAGAGCAACAGTGTTCACACTAGCCAAAATGTAGAGGTACTTGTAGTGTCTGTGGAAAATGGAATGGATAAACAAGGGGGGGGCAGCCTACTCATCAGTGGCTCCTTCATCTTCCATTCAACCCGTGTCAGACCCCAAATACTCAGAAAATAAATCATGTTTGTACAGATCATATATAGAACTTTTCTTACCATTCTTCTATAAATATATAACTATGTATATAGTATTTACACTGCAGTCTTTAATCTAGAGTTTATTTAAAATGTGTAAAAGAATGTTCATAGGTTATATGTAAATACTGTAATATTTTGAAAGAGATTTATTTTATTTTTAATTCTATGTATGTATCTGTGTCTGTGTAAGGGAATGTGCACATGAGTACAGATGCCCTCAATGGACAGAAGAGGGTCATGGGTCCCTGGAGTTGGAGTTACAGTGGGTGGTTGTGAACCACCTGGTGTGGGTGCTGGGAACTGAACATAGAGAGTATAATCAGTGGGCCACCTCTCCAGCCCCTAATATAATGCTCTGTATGAGGAAATGAACACCTGTTGATTCTGGTATTTGTACAAAATACTTGAGCCAATTCTTGGGATACCAGTGTGTGTGTGTGTGTGTGTGTGTGTGTGTGTGTGTGTACAAGACAATATTACTTGAGGACACTATGTCACTTATAATGGCCAGTCACAAGATGATAAATATTGTATGAACATCACAAGGTACCTATAATACACAAAGTTTTACAAACAGAATAGAATTGTGGAATGCCAGATGTTGAGATAGACACTTAGACATATTGAGTTTCAGATGAGGAAGGTAAAATACTTTGGAGAGGTGTGGTGATGATGGTTACATAACTATGTTATGTATGAATATATTCAATACTATTTAACTATACAATTAAAAGTAATCAATTTTATATTCTGTTCTGTGTGTGAGCCACACATGTTCAAATTTGTGTCAAAGATTTTGCAGTAAACGAAAAAAGTAACTTCAAGACCTCAACGATAAGAGAGAGGTAAACTATCCTCATTTGTGATGTTTGTGGAAAGTTCTATGGAATGTAAAATAAAGCTTCAAGAAGTATTTCATGAATTTAGAATTGCTGAGGAATCCTACCCATCCTCAAATCAATTTATGCAATAAGAAACAGAAACAAGCTGCTGATGTTCCTCTAGTGTCTCATAATAAAACCACAATATAAGAGCTTATTGAAGGCAAAACTATCAGAAGATATGAACCTAGAAAACATTGTTGAAAGAAATTAAAGACAAGCAAATCAAAGGGGGGGTTGCCAAATTCATGTAGTAAGAGATTTAGTATTCACATTAATTTTCTTTAAATTTGTGTATGGTTTTGAAGCAATCCCAACCAAAATTATAACATGTTATGTGAAGAGATTGATAAACTAATTCTACAGTTCATGTACAAATATAAAACATCTAAAGTAGGGCAAATATGAAATAGAAAAAGTGTTGGAGGACTTAGATTGGGGGATTTCAGGAATAGCTGTAAGAGACAGTGGAAAGGGGGGAGAGAAACAGCTTTGCTATATAGCTTGGACCTGCATGGAAGAAAACCAAATGCACTGTAAGTATAAATCACCAAATTGTAAAACACCTCTGTGCAGGAGACAGCATTTATGACTGAGTTAGGCAAAGAGGTTTTTTAAACATAATACAAGTAGCATAATATATAATTTTTAAAAGTATATAAATTGCTTGTGAAAATTAAGAATGCCTACTCTTTCAAATATGCTATAAAGATTCTGGTTGAAGGCTTACATCTATGGTGTATAAGGAAATTCCAAAACTCAGCAATCATGAAAACAATCCTTAAAATGAGGAATAGCTTGAACAGATGATTCACTAAGAAAGAGTCCTGGCAAATAAACAGAAAGTTCAACTTAGATATTCATTAGAGAAATGTATATTTGAAATAATAGAACATCATTAAAGTTCTACTAAAATGATTAAAATTGGGCTGGAGAGATGGCCTAGTGGTTAAGAGTGCCGACTGCTCTTGCAGAGGACCTGGGTTCAATCCCCAGCACCTACATGGTGGCTGAGAACCTTCTTTGACTCCTGTCCCAGGGGAATCTGACGCCCTCTTCTGACCTCCACAGCACTGCACGACACGGGTGCACAGACCTACATGCAGACAGTACATTCATACACTTAAAAAATAAATAAAATTTAAAAAAAATAAAAAATAAAATGATTAAAATTAAAATCAGAGACCCAGTCTGAGATTGGCAAAATAGGTGCAAAGCTTCATCTGTTGTTGGTGGCTACAAGTGTACAACTGCTTTGGAAAACAGTTTACTGGTACCTTAAATTTTAAAATATGTACCTAACATATGATTCACCCTCCTACTTCTTGGTTTTTACCCAAGAAAGAAAAAAAAAGTGCATATCCAAAGACTTAAACAGGAGCTCATTACTCTATTTTAGGAGCCCTTAACTGGTACCCATTTCTCTAAACAACTCCATGAATAAAAAATTTACAGTACATCTGTGCAGTAGACTAACATTCAGAAAAATGTATATGCCCATTTATATTTTTAAAAAATTGATTGGGTTAAATCCTTAAATTCATATAGAAAAACAAAAGACCCTGAATAGCTAAAGCAACCCTGAGTGAAAAGTGCAATACAGGGGGGATTACTTTACTAGACTTCAAGCTGTATTACAGGGCTACAGTCATAAATACAGCTTGGTACTGGCACAAAAACAGACCCATTGACTAATGGAACAAAATTGAATGTCCAAACTTGAGCACATAATTTCAGCTACCATATGTTTGGCAGCTCAATAGAGGAAAGATAGAAACTTCAGCAAATGGTACTGGCAAAACTGAATCACCATTTGTAGAACAAAATTAAACCCCTACCTCTCACCCTGTACAAAAATCAACTCCAAGTGGATCAAAGACCTCAACATAAAATCCAAACCCTGAAGGAGATAGAAGAAAAAGTTGGCAGCAACCTACAAGACATAGGCATAGGAAAAGAATTTCTAAATCAGCAGCTGCACAGAAAATAAGGACAACAGCTGACAAGTGGAACCTCATCAAACTCAAAAACTTCTGTACAGCAAAAGAAACAATCAAGGAAGTGAAGAGAAAACCCACAGAGTTGGAGCAAACCTTTACCAGTGATACTTCTGACAGAGCATTAACATCCAGAATATATGAACTACTCAAAAAACAAAGAAGAAAACAAATGACCAACTCAAAAGATGGAGTAAAGAGGTGAAAAGAGACTTCACCAGTGAGGAAGTAAAAATGGCTGAGAAACTTCTTTAAAAGTGTTCAACATTGCTAATAATTAAGGAAATGTAAATTAAGACCACTTTAAGATATCATCTCACTCTAATAAGACTGGCCAAGATCAAGAAAACAAAAGACACCAAATGCTGGAGAGGTTGTGGGGAAAGGGGAACACTCATCCACTGCTGGTGGGAATGTAAACTGGTACAACCACTGTGGAAAGCAGTGTGGAGAACCTTTAAAAGACTCAAAATGGGCCTACCACCTGACCCAGCCATACCACTCCTGAGTATATACCCACAAGACACATCCTACTGCAAAGATACATGCACAGTTATGTTTATTACAGCTCTCTTCACAATAGCAAAGACCTGGAAGCAACCCAAATGCCCCTCAACAGATGAGTGGATAGCAAAAATATGGTACATCTATACAATGGAGTTCTATGCAGTGGTAAAGAAAGATGACATCATGAATGGTTGGAACTGGATGTAAATGGATGGAACTGGAAACTAGAAGCAATTATGCTAAGTGAAGTAACACAGTCCCAGAAAAAAAAAAAAAAGTCAAATGGTTTCCCTCATTTGTGGATGCTAACACCAAATCCCCAGTTGAAAGGCAAGCTGAGCAACATTATTGTTATATTTCTTTTTATCTGAAAGCAACTGTGCTGTTATAATGTAAAGCCCTTAACGGGGGCTTCCCTTAATGGGGACCTACCACTTATTTTCAGACATTGTAATTACTGTATATGGGTGAAAGATATGTTTTCATTTTTTTAGAGTAATATAAAATTAAAGGGAAAAATGCGAACCCCAAAACATATTTTGAAATTAACACACAGTTTATTCTCTGAGGTCATAATTTTGATATATATGTGATATTTATATAGGCATATTTTGGAGCAATACAAAGGGAAGGGAACAACAACAACATAAAGACTGGGTCAAAGATACTGACTGATATAGTTAAATTCTTCCCAAATCAACAAGCTTCTGCAGAAAAAATTCTTTGGAAAGACTGAGAGAAAGATGCAAGTCATGTATGGCAGAAGGCATGAACTGGTTGGGGGTAGGGAAAGGGGAATGTATCTAAATTGGACTGAAAGATGATGTATGAAACATCAATAAAAAATAATAAACATATTTTATTAAGATATTTTATGTGTATGAGTGTATTGCTTGTATGTGTGTAATTGCAGTCATGTTGTTCAACAGCCACAGAGTCAGAAGAGAGCATTGATTTCCCTTCCTAGAATTGGAGTTACAAATGGTCATTAGGTACCATGTGGGTGCTAAGAATTGAAACCAGGTCCTCTGCAGCCCCACATATATACACTTCTAGAACCTCATTATAATAGTACAGAAACAAAAGTTAGCAAAAGAATTCTGCTTTACTGAAAAACAATCTGGAGTTTTCCTCATTTGGTGTAATAGAGACTAAGTCATTCCACATACATGTCAACTCGCGACACAACACAACTATATACAATTTCGTTTTGAGTACCCTTGCTGTTAGAAAAGCAATATAGCAGGATCTATTGAGCCTTCATTAAGTACAAAGACTTACTCTTGCTGGTCATCTTAGCTGCCTGGAAATTAAGCACATGTTACTGGAGCTGAACTGTCCCTCATTTGGCTGATATAATGAGAATTCTTGGGCAGCTGAGGCCACAGAGGGCAAAGATGCCAGCAATTTACACACCACATTCAAAACGTGGTGACAGTGCTCAGTTCCTATGCACTCCAAAGATGCAGGCTAGAAGAGGAGAGTGCATTTAATGTATCCCACAAGGAAACATGGATTTCAGAACATTCAGGAAATTCCTTTGTTTAAAAGAAATACATAATGTGGGAGTCATTAGATACTGTAACAGCTGCCTGTGGGGAATAGAGCTTGAGGTTTAGGATGATGGAAGGAGGATTTGGTTTTAGTATAGTTTTTGATATTTTATTTTATATTCTTGGAAGTGGTCGTGTGTACAAACTACATTTTTAGGAGAAAAGTAAGCAATAAAAATTCGACAGTACAGTAAAGTTCTGCCAGTGAGATTGTTTGTGCCAGGTCAGTGCTGAAGAATGGATCTGCTGCCAAGGCCACATGCTTTGGATCAAATTCATTCTTTCTAAAAACCTACCATTGCTTATACAAATTATATTTGACATTATAGATCAGTGTGTCATTTGCAGCAATAGTGCCAAATGACAGTTAAAAATGGGGATACGATTTAAATTATTAATGTTAATGTGATAGCCCATAGCTGTGGAAATAGGTTGATCTGATATATTGTGTTTTTCATGTGTAACTTGAGAACAATCCCCATCCTTTTATATGTTGGGGTAAATCTGCATTCACTTGGCATCTCTCGAAGCATTTATATGCACAGTATTAATGTTAACTGCTTTCCACAGAGAAGCAAAATGTGCAGTTATCCCTCCCCATAGTGTCATTGAAAGGTGTCTCCTTTGTCATGTAGTAACTTGCATCCATTTTAAAGGCTTCTGAAATGTTAGCAGGCCTCCATTATCTGATCAAATATCTCTCTTTCAATTATTCAGATATACCAGGTAAAGAATGGAATAAATGCTCTTTGTTCCTGTACTTTGTCTCCTTATAGATTTTACAGGGGGAAAAGGCTCTGCTTGTATTTAAGAAAATTAATAAAAAAAGAAAACTAACTAGACCCTTTGTTTAACCATAGTGCAAACACCACAGGAGAAGCAGTATTAATGCCAAATTTAGTCATTTTATTTAATGCAAAGAGAAATAACACAAAAGAACTATGGGAAAATTATTCTTTGCAAACCTGCAAATTCCATGGCTTATCTATAAAAGTATAGTCTTTATTTTTTTTAGTCTTTATAATAGTACTTAAGAACTCTTTTTAATAGTAATAGTATTTATATTATTAAAAACTCTTAAAACACATTAAAATGGCCAATATTTCCTGCTTTTAAATCTAGTCCTCATCGCTAGCTCTGTAACTTTAAATAAGAAACATAATCTCTATGATGCTCAATTTCCTCATCTATAAGATAAGGATAGCAATTTTTGTAAAATCCTTATTGTGAAGTTTAAATAAATTAAAAATAAATGCAAGGTACCTGGTAAATTGTATTTAACAGATATTCTCACCTTCCCCTTCTGAGTTACAAACAAGGATCCTCAATAAGAATGTTTAAAAAAAGGAAAGGGTTGATACTTTCAATTCTGCTAATGATCCAGTCTTAACAAATTATTAGTGGTTTGATGGAATGGATCATTATTATATGTGCTTGATAGTTTTTTGTCACCTCAAACTAGAGGAGAAGAGGGAATCTTAATTGAGAAATTACCTCCATCAGATTTGCCTGTGGCCATGTCTACTGGGTATTTTATTAATTGTCAACCAATCAAGAAGAGCTCAACCCACTGAGAGTGATGCTACCCCTGAGCAGGTGGCTCTGGGCTGTATAAGGAAGGCAGCTGAGCAAACCAGTAAGTAGCAATCCTCCACCTGTGTTCAGTTCCTACCTCCAGGTTTCTACCTGGAGTTCCTGTCTTGGCTTCCATCCATGATGGACTGTGTGCTATAAGCCAAATAAACCCTTTCCTCCTCAAGTTCCTTTTGATCATGGTGCTTATCACAGTAATGAACTAGGAAACTACAACACTAGCTATATAATATTATACAAATACTTACTTGTACTAATTATGTATTCATTAACTTGAGTCTTGTGTGTTCTTTAATTGGAAGCACATAACTTTTTTTTTAACTGCATGTGTATGAATACTGTCTGCATGTGGGTCTGCGCACCCGTGTCGTGCAATGCCGCGGAGGTCAGAAGAGGGTGTCGGATTCTCCTGGAACTGGAGTTCTCCTGGAATTGGAGTTTCAGACGGTTCTCAGCCGCCATGTGGGTGCTGGGGATCGAACCCGGGTCTTCTGTAAGAGCGGTCGGCGCTCTAACCGCGAGGCCATCTCTCCAGCCCCATAACTTTAAAACATTAAACTTGTGAATAGGGCAGTTTTCTGAGTAGTTATTCTATCATCACACAATTTTACTAGTTTAAAAATACAATTCCAGGGCTGGAGAAATAGCCTAATCGTTAAGAGTGCCGACTGCTCTTGCAGAGGAACAGGGTTTGATCCCCAGCACCCACATGGTGGCTGAGAACCATCTGTAACTCCAATTCCAGGAGAACTCCAGTTCCAGGGGAATCCAACGCCCTCTTCTGACCTCTGTGGCATTGCACAACATGGGTGCACAAACCTACATGCAGACAGTACATTCATACACATAAAAAATACAAAATAAATAAAGAAATAAACATTTCCAATAATTCTTAGCCAAATCTAGTGGTACATGTCTGTAATTCCAGTACTAAAATGACTGAGACAGAAGGATCACCTCAAATTTGAGACTAGCCTGGGCTACATTTAGCAAAATCCAACCTCAAAACAAACTACAGCCTTTAAATTATAAATTATCACTTTAATACTATAAAGCCTTTAAAGCCCAGAAAACATTTGAAGATCAAATAGGCACTGTGAGACACTGCAGGGATAATTTACAGAATTAATGCTCAGGGGTGGCACCAAGATCGTTTAGATATTTTCATGTCTTGGTTGAAATATGAAGATCCAAAGTGATTAACCATCAGAAAAAAAATGCCTCTTGCATAAGGATTTCTGCCAACCAATTCCATGAAACCATATCTACTAATCAAAAATATATTTATAGGTACTTGGGGAGGAGGCCTGACTGTCATCAGCCCTAAAGTCTTTAAAATCATGTCATCCTTCAGTCAACAAATTTGTTTTTATTGTTTACCAAATTTGGAGTATTTTAGATGAGAAAGACATGCAATTTGATTTTGTAAGGAATCTACTTCCTAGTGCTGAAGCTGAGCTGTCAGAAATATAAACAGACTGATGTGGAAGGCAGCTTGTGTGAGGAGCGACACTAGAGGGTAGCTCAGGAGGTGTAAGAAGTGGTTAGGGACGCACTAGTGTCTGAAAAGTCTGTGGGCTAGAGGAGTTAGCTGAGCTAGAATGAAACAGAACCGCGTATGTAGGCAGAGTCTGTGGGACACTGCTCAAATGGTTTCTGGATGAGATGCTTACAAACCATTTGAAAGCCTGCCATTGCAATACCAACCAGAGGGCCTTCAAATGAAGTACAGTTTCATTGCAGCTTGCTGGACTATTTATTCCCTTACCATCTTAAAATTGTAAATATGAGCTGCTGGAATTGACTATAAGTGTCACCATGGGTAATTTGATCTTTATTAATCAGAACTGTCAGAGAGCATATTTCAAAAAGCTGTATCAGCAATCAGCAACAACCAATACAGGCTAAGAAAATTAGAAGATTTACTTCATAGAGTGTAAAGCTTGGAGAGCATTCACTAAAGAAAGAGCATGCATCCAAATGAACTCATTAACAGAACCTAGCAGCTGCCGGCTTACTACTCAAAAATGAAGTGCCTATTGAAATATAAACCACAGTGAGAATTGGATAAGTGGTGAAAGGCTAAGAATTCCTTTCCCAGAGGATGCCAAAAATACATTCATTGGCCTCTCCTAATTTGAATAAGTATTGCTTCCTTTAATATGAGAAATTATGCTCAAATAGCCATCAGTTCTTCCTTACTCTTTTTAATATTCAGTTACCTTGGGTTTTATATACTATGTATTCTATACTGGATACATTTTAGATAGAGTATCAGCCTTTGAAAATACCAAATCAATACAGGCATTCAAACATTCAATTGGCATGAACATTGTATTTGTTAGATGGACAATCATAGTATTAAGATAAAATAGTTTTTCTGACTTCTCGAAGAAATCACCATTGGCATTTACTAACAAATTTAAGACTCGAAAACCTCACATGTGTTGATGTGTGACACTCCTAACTCCCCATGAATATTGGCAGACTCCTTTTTGCCAACAAATCCAAGTCATTAAAGTGGCAGTCTGCTTTTAGACTATCAAACCAATGAGCAGATCCTGCAATCACCTTGTATTTTTTTTTTAATTTTATTTATTTTTGTATGTGTACGAATGTACTGTCTGCATGTAGGTTTGTGCACCCATGTCGTGCAATGCCGCGGAGGTCAGAAGAGGGTCTCGGATTCCCCTGGAACTGGAGTTCTCCTGGAATTGGAGTTACAGATGGTTCTCAGCTGCCATGTGGGTGCTGGGGATCGAACCCGGGTCCTCTGCAAGAGCAGTCGGTGCTCTTAACCGCTAGGCTATCTCTCCAGTCCCCACCTTGTATTTTGTAAAGTGCATTCTGAGCATGGTCTACCATGACAGACTTGTGTTCAGTATACAAGTATTCATCATTTACGATCATTTGGGGTGGGGGGAAATTACCACAGATTCTAGGACTGATCTACATTTATCCCTCAAATATGCTATTCATATCAGTAGCCCAAAGGAGTGTGAAAATAACTTGTATTCACACTGGCCTGAGCTAAAGAACACATTATGAAGGAAATTTTTACAGAGAGAGTAGGCATAGGGGGAAAAACTAGCCTTTGAGCTAAAGTTTGTTTATTGGTAAAGGAGAAAGAAAAGCATGTACCTTGACAGTCTGCAGAGCTCAGGAATCACTACCTGGAGAGCTCTACAAGTTATGTTCTGGTTCCTAGAAACAAAACTCCTAATGATATAATCATATGGGGAGGTGGGGAAAAGGTCTGCTGATTGTATCAGAACCAGGTAATATCCCCATCCTTGCTCCTTGTGCCTTTTCATTTTGCCTGTGCCAGGATTTCAACAATGGATGTTTAAATAAGACCATGTTACTCTCCCTTTGTAACAGCCCCACAACCCCTGGTGTAATGTCTCCAATTAGTAACTGGTCTCCACCTATAATCATTAGCAGTCTATTGGCTAAACTTTTCTCATTTCAAGAGAACCCATAATCAGGAAACGTCAAATGTTTGGCAGGAATCCAGGGTGCCCCAGGAAAAGTTTTCAGAGCTTTGCCACTCAGCCTTCTAGAACTTGATCTTGCCTCTCTTATCTCTGATAAATAATTCATAGAATGGAGGCATTACTGTGTGGTTTTAACTTTTCCCAGGGTTCTTAGAGAGTTACTCTGAAGGGCCATCATCTACTAACCTGTAATTTTTCTGAAACACAAGTTTAACTTCTTTGAAACTGTCGTGGGTCTTCTGACAGCTGTGTTCTTCACAACAGCTATTCTGTTTTCATCTAGCCACCCCTGATTTACTTTGGAAGTATTTGTGACTTGGGAATTTCAATTACAGCTTAGGACAAAGCCCTCACATATGTCTCCTATTCATTCTTGTCACACTCTCCCAACCACAACATATAACACAGCCTGTCTTCGGTCACACATTATAACACAGCAACCTTCCTTTCTCTACCCTCTCATGTCTACTTCTACTTGTAAAGGAGACATTTGAGAGGCCGAAACACAGAAACAGAAAGAACAGAGAGGTTTCACAAAGGTGATCTTGAAAGACTGGTTTCTAATTAGGTCTCATTAACTTCCTTTCTTCTATGCTTCCTCTGACACATATGCCAAAGACTCCAGGCCTCAAAAGTTAGAACTTCTCCCTTCAGATACTGAGAGATTTTTTTTTAATTCTTTGTCCTCCTCAAGATGACTTGCCCCAAGTTAAATTTCTCTGACATTTTCAATAGCAACAGAAGAAATCTCTTGTCTCAAGAAAACTGGAGGAATGGGATAATGGACTTACCATCCATTCTGTAAAAAGAATGTTTTTAACTAATTAGTAATAAAAAACAAAAAATCCAGTGATTCTAGAGACACAGAGCAAAGTAAGCCCTAGCTAGATGTCTAAAACAAGTTTTACAGGTCATAGTTCTGAGAGGGAGTGGTTCTGAGTGTCCAGTAGGCTCAGGGGTAAAGTGATACTTCTAGTCTAGAGATACCAACACAGATAGTCTAAAGAGGAAAGGGAAGTGTGCTGAGGAAAGAGGTTTAAGGAGGAGGTTCCTCAAGTCTCAGCTGAGTGCTGTCAGAGTCTGAGTGTGAGGTACCAATCAAAGACAATTAAACAAATGCCCAAGGTGAGCGGGGGGGGGGCATTGTTCCATGTACTCACCTATCACAATACATTAGGAGTCATATTCAAAAGAGCCACGCTTTGAGAGTGTAGGTCAAAAGTAGTTCTAGACTGAGTGCACTTATAATTCTCCTGAACAATGCTTAGGAATAAGGCCCAAAGGATCAGAGTTTTCAAGAAAATTATGTCCCACAATAAGATTCAATAGAAATGTCAAGAATACTAATATATATATATATATATATATATGGGTAAAATTCTGAGTGCATAATATCCAATATTTAAAAATTATAAATCAAAAGCAAGCATATTTCACTCATAATGAGTAGCAGAAAAAAGTCAATCACTTGAAACTGCCCTAGAAATTATATTTTGGTTGGACTTAGTAGACAATGACAGTAAAACAGATGTTGTAAGGGAATTCCATATGTTCAAAAGCGAATATAAGAATCGAGCATGTAAATTAGAGACATGAAAGATTTGAAAATACACTCACAGACTTTCAGTAATTGAAAACTACATTTTGTAATGAAAATCAGAAATTTATAAATATAAAAATATTTTTAAAATAAAATAACCACTAATCTCTAAAGAAATTAAGGTGAATTTTATAGCTGATTTTTTTTTTTGGCTTTTATAGGCAATAACTTACTGAAAAGTGTGTAACACTTCAAATTTTCACAAAGTTGTGTACTACATAAAAGACATCTTGGTCAATGGCAGACCACATATACATACATAATGGTCCCATCAGATCACAATGGGGCTGAAACTTCCTTGCCTCCAGCAACACTCTGGATATGTTTGTGGCAATGCTGGAAACACACCTACTTCACTGCCAGTCACACAAAAGTAAACACATATGAAGATATATATATACATATATATATATATATATATATATATATCTGATAACTAAATATGATTGTTACTGGTTTATGTATATCTATATTATGCTTTCTATGATTATTTTAGAATTGAAAATTTTTACTTATATGAGAAAGATTTGTTTTAAAAGCATTTTCCAACAAGTAGAGGCCTCATTGCAGCTCATTCTTGTCATAACTCTTAAATGAATTAAGCCACCATTTTGAGCAGTTGACTTGTCCCTTCTGGATCTATATAGTGCACTCTATAAGGATCACATGAAGAAATATTTCTTAGTCATTACCTTCAATAAGTGACCTATCACAAGTCTAGGCTTTTGCTTCTATGAATTTTTTTCAGTGTTTCAAAGCCAGTGGAGTAATAGAGGCAAATTCATTACCTTAGAATCCTAGTTTGTAGTCTTTGTGACAAATTGGCAAATTAAACATCTGTTAACAGCCTATGAAAACTTCTAACAAGAGAATCCAGTGGTGTTAGAAAAGCTCATATTTATTCAAAGTACATTCATTGCCACATTTTGACAGATGCTTCACAAACTGAATATACACAAGTGGCTAAACCTCCCTTTATATCCATCAGCATCACATAAAAGTAGATATTGTATTGTTTACCAATCTTGATTTGTAATTTTTATGCAAAGTATATGGATATATATAATCATAAACTACTCAAATTATTAGGTAGAAAAAGTTATTAAATGTCATTGTAAAGAAATATATAATTAGCATTAATCTCTACAGCAAGAATACTCACGACAAAGATGACATAAGAGAAAAGAACATTTTTAATCAAATATTGATTTGTGCAGGTTTGGGATGACAGATGCATAGCACACAGCACTATAATTTATATACATGAATATAATTACATACCACTTTTGTACTATTTATAGATTTGTTTCTTTAGAAAGTTTTTACCTCTAAGCAAAATACTATATAAAAAGTCTTAAATACTTTTTCATTTTAATAACTACAATTTTGAGATGATTGCATAGTTTTAAAAACAGGAAATGTAAGATACCAATAAATACCTTATACAGTACCTCATAAAGAGTTCATTTGGGCAGTTAGTTACTTGAAAAAAATTTAAATTCCAATAACTAGAAAGAACTTTGCTAAGAATTAGAAATACAGATGAATAAAAGGGCCTCCCTTCTGTTCAGAGACCCAAACTTCAAGCTGTTAAATTAAAGGTAAATATGAATTCAATATAATTCAACATCATGGACTTTTGTATGCTAGCCTTTGGGTATATATGTTGCCAAAGCTAGCACACTAGCCTTTTGTTTAACAATTTTCATGCTACATCTTCAAAACAATATATAGTTTTATTGTCTTCACTGGTAATCATGGCCAAATCTCACAATGTTTTTTTGTAAATTGTTATTGAATTTTTGTATATGTCATAGGAACATCTCAGCCAATCTTAGTCATCTTTCTACCTCTTCCCCACTGGCGCCCTCCCATAGCCCCTGCCTCTGCTGAAATCCATACATTCTGTCATTTGTTTTAAGGCCTATTGTGTCAAGTTAATGTCCATAGACATTCCCCAAATTCATCCATGGGGGTCTAGTCAGCCTATCTAGAGTCTTTCCCTTTAAGAAGATAAACTCAGTTTTCTCCCGGTAGGATATGTAATCCCAAGTGGTCTGCCATAAACATATGTACACACAAGCACTATTAAATGGACTCATAATTAAAGAGGAGGCCAGAATACTGAGAAGAAGTGGTGGGAATGTGGGAAGAGTGGAGAGGAATGGTAGGGTAGAAATGATGTTCATACAGAACTCATGTATGAAATTCTGATAAAAATGATCAATTAAAAAATTTTAAAACAGCCCACATGAACAGTAGCATTCATTTAAAAAAAAAAAAAAAGAAATGTGGGACTAGAGAGATGACTCAGTGGTTAAGAACACTGGCTGCTCTTGCAGAGAACTGGCGTTCAGGTCCTAGCACCCACATGGCAGCTAGCAACCATGAAAAACTCCAGTTCCAGGGGATCTGATACCCTTTTCTGAATTCCATGGGCAATGAATGACACGGGTACACCTATACATATGCAGACAATACAAATATACATATTTGTATAAAATATTTTTTTAAAAGAAATGCATTTGTCAATCATGGAAAATGCTGTGAGTGAAAAGGTACATCCTTCTTCTACAGCCTTTCAAGGACTGATGGTAACTGAGCTTCTGTCATCTTGAGGGCTTCCACAGTCATACCAGATATCTTCTCATTGACAAACGAAGAGTTTGAAAAGGTCTGGAGGCCACTGGTAAGAGGATTTTACAGGCCAAAAGCATAGCACTCTTCATAATCAATTTTCTAGAACTTGGTCCCATGATATCCCTCATTGCAAAGAGGCTAAGAAGATAGTCTGGTTGCTGCTAAGGAAGAAGAGGAGACTACATAGATGGGTTAGCATGAGACACCTACAGGAGCAAACAGATGAATGAACTCCAGAAAGTTAAATCAAATAGTGAATTAGTGTCCTTGAGTAAAGCCAGGTTTTTTTAAATTTTATTTATTTTTGTATGTGTATGAATGTACTGTCTGCATGTAGGTTTGTGCACCGGTGTCGTGCAATGCCGCGGAGGTCAGAAGAGGGTCTTGGATTCCCCTGGAACTGGAGTTACAGACGGTTCTCAGCCGCCATGTAGGTGCTGGGGATCGAACTCAGGTCCTCTGCAAGAGCAGTCGGTGCTCTTAACAACTAGGCTATCTCTCCAGCCCCGAGTAAATCCAGTTTTATGAAGAAATTATTTTCCTTATTTCTAGAATACTAAACCTGAATACTTCATAATTTATATTCCATCACCACTAACCATCCTCAGAACTTCTTCATCACCTCAAAATGAAGTCATATACTTATTAAATAACTTCACACACCTTCTTCTCACCCACCACTCTTCTTGTCTTAGGAATTTCACCACTCTAGTTGATTTAAATTACATGAGTACAATTATGAGCCATTTCAATTGTCTCTCATTTATTCTTCTGTACATCATGTAGATACTTTTTGTAGTTACCAAAGAATTGATTGTCTACAGATTCTAAACTTTAAAGAATATAATTTTAATTGATATCAACTTAAATTTAATTGAATGAAAAACTTCTACTCCTATGAAGCTTCATTTTGCACTCTTTAGATAATTGATATCAAAGTTGTATTTTTATCAATTTGTCTTATAAACACATTAGAAAATATAAAGGGGAGCTGGAAAGATGGCTCAGCAGTTAGGAGCACTGACTGCTCTTGCAGAGGACCCAGGTTCAATTCCTAGCACCCACATGACAGCTAACAACAATCCATAACTCCAGTTCCAGGGGATCCAATTCTCTCTTCTGAACTCTTCAGGCATTGCAGGACATAAGTAGACTTATGTTCATGGAGGCAATATACTCATACACATAAAATTGAAATAATAAGTAAAATATTTTAAATATGCATATATAAAGCAGCAACTAAAATTTCAAGAACACTGATTTTTTAATATCTGTCTAAATAATATGCCTCCATCGCCCTACCTTTTCTTCAGCACTGTGGATGGCCCAATATAAGTTGCAACCTGTAGTATCTTCCCTCAGGTGTCTGTGATTCTGTACCATCCCCATAGTGTTTATGAAGAATACCTGCTGCTTTTCCTTAAAGTCTTAGTCAAATGGCGACCAATTTTCAGGTCATCCATAGGAAGATTAAAACTTTGCAAATAAAATTTCTCTGTCTCCTCTTGATCTAGTCAGGCATCTGGCAGCCAGGCTGACTTCCCATTCACACCCAGAACACACTGGACTAGAGCATTAGTTGCGCAAAGGTAACCAAAAATACCACTTTGGAGATGACTTTTTCTTTTTAAAATTTTTTTTTTATTATTTATTTTCGTATGTGTATGAATGTACTGTCTGCATGTAGGTCTGCGCACCCGTGTCGTGCAATGCCACAGAGGTCAGAAGAGGGTCTCGGATTCCCCTGGAACTTGAGTTCTCCTGGAATTGGAGTTACAGACGGTTCTCAGCCGCCATGTAGGTGCTGGGGATCAAACCCGGGTCCTCTGCAAGAGCGGTCGGCACTCTTAACCACTAGGCCATCCCTCCAACCCCTGGAGATGACTTTTTCATAACCGAGTCTTTATATTTGGTTGATGTAGTTTTGAATGTTTTGTCTGAGATTCTGTAAGGTTGTTATGCCACTTTCTAGGTGTATTTAGTGTTTTTATGGGAAAGCAAGGACTTGGAGATGTCCCCGTCCCCTCATCATTTTGCTAATATTAATACACCCTCATGGGATCTTAATACAAACCAAAATATTTATTTATCATCACTATTTAATGTAGTTTAATCATCACTTCTTCATGCAAATTAAGCAAGAGATAAATGTATCTGAAACATTTATAGTGAATGAGATATACTGCTTTGCTTTCAAATTTTATGACAATTTGGAAGTTATTCAATATATTATCTGCTTATAAATTTCAGGAGGAAAATTATTCACTATATTGCTGCTATATTAAACTCTCATTAATAAGGTCTATCATTTTATAATCAGTTCTTTAACAAATCCAATTAAAAGAACACCTTAAAGTGCCATGCTCCCCAAATATAAATGCTCCACGCAATTAACATTCTTGGTTTTTTCTCTACTTTTTCTATTGCCTACAGAAATGTGCTGAGTATCTCTGAAAAGTCTATATTTCACCTCTGCTCAGGTCCCTTTTGCTTATTTTATTGTCTTTTATATCACCCACTGGAATTGCAGTTTGAGGTTTCTTTTTCTTAAATAGTTTGTTGCTTATTAAGTAAAGATACATTAACTTAACAGATGAAGATTGTTTTCCTAAGCTGTTTAAAATGTTTGGGATAACCAAGGCTCCACAGATCATATAGTTCATTCGCTCATGATCAGATAAGAACAGGATGGTCCATATCAATGTTGCTGAGCTAGTAAGCCATGAAATAACATCAAAGCTCCTTCATTCATAGGCTTGTCCCCTTTTGTTTCTCATCCTTTCTTCTTCTGTTCTCTCAGTTGCTCTGATAAAACTAAATTGAATTGTGTGGAATAATCATTTTGAGGGGCAATACTAACAATGCTTCATAAGCAGAATTGCAGGTGCAGAGTCCTAGTAGAGAGTCAGTTTTCCATGTCTTAACCCTATGCACGATCTGGTGAGGTAGAGGGAGAGAAGGGAAGCACTGGCCATAGTGAACAGCCGTCTGGATCAGTGCAGAGGATATGTGCAAGACCCATTCCAATATTTTAATAGCAGAACTATAGCAAACCGTCCACATGTAAGATCAGGTCATTTCCATATTTTCTTTGTCATGTTGATGTTTCTGAGATAGAATATGTTTGGGTAAGTCTTATCTCTTGTGAAAACAAATCATCAAATAATTTGCCTAGCAACTCCTCTTGCTTTAGGAAGCTGTTGGGCAACTGGTTGCCAGGCAACCATTAATTTCCTTCTAGCAACAACAAAAATGAACAGGTCACATTCTCCTCAGTAAAAAAAAAACAAAGCCTTGAGTTTATAGTGAGCTGACAAAAATCAGGTCAGGAGGCTCTTAGCAGGATCTCTTAAGTACACTGCCCTTAATCAGGTAACTAAGACTCTCATTCTTATTCAAGGATATAGAGAAGAATGGATGTGAGAACACATCACATCACAAATCAGAGAGATGGCACTCGGGCAAAACTACAAGGGATGACTGGTTAAATTTGTCTTTTTCTCAACTCTATGTTTTTCAGTATCTTATGTTAGAAATGCCATACTACTCCAACTGAGGGACAGAATTTATATGCCAGTGTTCATGTTTTCACAGAAAAAATTTGAATATCTTTCTTGCTACCTCTTATATATAAAAATTTCACTTTTATTTCTGCATCAAAAGAAAGAGCTATAGCTTTGAACAGAGTCCAAAATATAACAAAATTTCTAAAAAAAATAAGAGAAAAAAATTTATAAAGTGAAGGAAATGTACATTATATCTGTCTTCCACTCTCTGGTTGTGGGCTGTATTTGTATTAGCCAGATGTACCTTCCTACATGAAATATCTGAGGCATTTAGGCTGGTTTAGCTCATAGTTTTGGAGGCTCAAAGGCTTGGCACACACACTGTCAGTTCTAATAAGGGTGCCAGATGGTATTACGGTGTGGCAATGTGGTGGTGTGAATGAGAATGACCTCCATAGGCTTCAAGTATTCAGACATTTTGTCCCCAGTTGGTGGCGCTGTTTTGGGAAGTCTTAGAAGGTGTGGCCATGCTGGAGGAAGTACATCACTGGGGGCGGGCTTAGTGAGTTCAACAAGCCTTGCAGGCTCCAGTTGCTCTCTAGGATTCCTGTGCTCATTGGAAGATGTGAACCTTGGCTTTCTGCTCCAGCCCTGGCCACCATGCCTCCCCACCACAATGGACTCTAAATTCCCTGGAACCGTCAATAGTAAGCGCAAATAAGCTCTTCCTCTTTATAAGTTCCCTTCATCAAGGTGGTTTTATCACAGCAACAGAAAAATGACTAATATAGGCAATAACATGAATAACAATCAGCAAATGAGTCCCAGCTCAAACTAGAGGAAAGATAGGGAGGGGAACATGTGAAGTCCCACATTCCTTTAGAAGGTACACACCATTGATCTAAGGACTTCTCACTAGGTCACCCTCCAAAGGTTTCTACCACCTAGAGAAGCATCACCCAAGGGTCAACATTTTGAATAGGGACTTTAGGGCACACACAAACTACAACTAAACCAGAGCAATACTCCTTAACTGCCCTCTATGTTGAGTTTGTTTCAGCTATCTACTATTGAATAAAAATAACATAACTTTTCATAGTTTTTTGAATGTCAGATTGGCAGTTTCTAGAGACTTCCTTGAGGTGACTCATTTACATGAAGAGGCTGACCACTTTTCTACAACATGTCTATTTGTCTAGGTGTGGATTCATGTCATTTTGGCGTCTCATCCTCCAATTGACTGGAATGGATTTTCCAATAAGGAAAAATGGACAATATAAGACCACCAAAGCCCCAGCTCCAAGACTTCCACTATGACAACTCAGTCACATTCCATTAGACAAAAGAATTACCAGGCCATATCATATCAAAGAGTACAAAAGCAGTGCAGTAACAATATGAAAATGTGTGAATACAAAGAGTATGGTTCACTGGAGCCATTACTGTCACAGGTGACAAAGGGCTATTTCAGGGACTTCACTCTACTCTACTGAACTGTGTGTCACCTGTTTTACATGGCCTCATAATTGCATATCATTGATTATTTGGTCTGGAATATATGCTAAAACCTGATAGTGCCATCAGTTTGGCATGAGGCTAACAAAGAACTGGCTTGCTTCAACAGATGTAACAACCTTTAAAATGAAAGAAGTTGCTCCCTAAAGAAAGCATAAGTAGAAGGCAAAAGTGTTAAGTCTAATACATCATATGTATAATATTTTGCACATATACATAAGTATATGACAGTTAATACTGATTATCAACTTGACTGGATCTATAATCATCTAGAGGTTACAAATCTCTGGGCATGCCTTGAGGGAGTTTTTAGATTAGTTAATTGAGGTGAGGGACCCAGTCTAGCCATGAATGGCATTACTCCCAGGACTAGGGTCCAGTAGTGGACAAAAGAAAATAAGCTGAGCATAAGTGTTCATCGCTCTTTACTTCCTGGCTTCAAATGCAGGGTGACCAGATGCCTCCCACTCCTTCTACCATGGTTCCTCTACCGTGATGCTCTGCATCGCCCGAAACTGTAAACAAAAATAATCCCTTCCCTATTTATATTGCTTTTAGTTGGGTATTTTGGTCAGAGTTATGAGGAAAGTAATTAATACAATATATAATGTTTCCATTGTAGTCCAAATTCACTAGAAAAAAATTATCTTTAGAGTGCTTGCATGGGAAGAGAGAAGCAAAGTGTGTTTATTACCACCCACCAGCATACATATGTAATCAGATTGTTACCACCCACCAGCATATATGTAATCAGACTTGCAAGGAGAGCATAGTGAGCCACAGTGACACAGAGAAGCTCAAAAAAGGAAAGGAGCCTGGGTAAGCCACCACAGGTCTTAGAAAGCAAATTATAAAACAATTTCAATCAGTGATCTGTGCCAAATAAAACTTAGTTTTATTGTCTTGGAGACTTCTCTATTTCCCATCCCTTCAGATGGTGCTTCTTCACCTGAGAAAACCCTAATCTTAAGTATTCTAAGAACTCAGTAGATAACTTTGGGAAATTTATTATTGGTTTATTGAAGAGAGAGAGAGAGAGAGAGAGAGAGAGAGAGAGAGAGAGAGAGAGAGCGCTAGATACCCTGAAACATTTAAATAGGAAAATATATTGCATCTGTTGTCTTTGTTTTCTTGATCTTAGCTAACCGTACTGGAGTGAGATGATATCTGAGAATGGTTTTCATTTGCATTTCCTTAATTATTAATGATGTTAAACACTTTTTAAGATGTTTCTCAGCCATCTTTAATTCCTCACTGGTGAAGACTCTGTTCAGCTCTTTACTATCTTTTGAGTAAGTCATTTGTCTTCTTACTTCTTTGTTTTTTAGTAGTTTATATATTCTTGACATTAATGCTCTGTCAGATGTGTCACTGGTAAAGATTTTTTCTCACTCTGTGGGTTTTCTCTTCACCTCCTTGATTGTTTCTATCGCTGTACAGAAGCTTTTGAGCTTTATGAGGTCCCATTTGTCAATTGTTGACCTTATTTTCTGTGCGGCTGCTGTCTGATTTAGAAAGTCTTTTCATACACCTATGTCTTGTATGTTGTTGCCACCCTTTTCTTTTATCACCTTCAGGGTTTCAGGATTCACGTTGAGATCTTTGATCCACTTGGAGTTGATTTTTGTACAGGGTGAGAGGTATGGGTTTAATTTTGTTCTACAGATGATGATCCAATTTTTCCAGCACCATTTGCTGAAGATGCTATCCTTCCTCCATTGAGGGTTTTTTGATCCTTTGTCAAATATGAGGTGGCTGAAATTGTATGAGCTCAAGTTTGGATCTTCAATTTTGTTCCATTGGTCAACTAGTAACTGGTCTGTTTTTTTGCCAGTGCCAGGCTGTCTTTATTACTATTGCCCTGTAATATAGTTCAAAGTCTGGTAGAGCAATCCGCCCCCCATTGCATTTTTCACTCAGGGTTGCTTTACCTATTCAGGGTCTTTTGTTTTCCCATATGAATTTGACGCTTTATTTTTCCAAGTCTGTGAAGAAGCTCATAGGGATTTTGATTGGGATTATGTTGAATCTATATCAGTTTGGGTAAAATGGACATTTTTACTGTATTAATTTCCCAATCCATGAGCATGGGAGGTCTTTCCATCTTTTGATGTCATTTTCAATTTCCTTCAGGGGTTTAAAATTTTTGTTGTAGAGGTCTTTGGTATCTTTGGTTAGGTTTGTTCCCAGGTATCTTATTGTTTTTGAGAGTATCGTGAGTGGGAAGGTTTTCTTATAGTCCTTCTCCACTTTTTTATTATTGATGTAAAGAAAGGCTACTGATTTTTAGGTTAATTTTGTATCCCAACACTTTACTAAAACTCTGGATCATTTCTAGAAGTTTTCTGGTGGAGTTTTTAGGATCCCTTAGGTAACCTATCATATCATCTTCAAAGAGGGATAGCTTAACTTCTTCTTTTCTGATTAGTACTCCTGAATTTCCTTCTCTTGTCTTATTGCCCTAGCAAGTTTTTCTAGCACTATGTTGAAGAGGAGTGGTGATAAGGGGCAGCCTTGCTGGGTTCCCACCTTTAAGGGAAATGGCTCCAATTTTTCTCCATTTAGGATGATGTTGGCAGTGGGTTTGCTATATATGGCTTTGATCATGCTGAGGAATGTTCCTTTCAGTCCTATTCACTCTAGGACTTTAAACATGAAGGGATGCTGGATCTTGCCAAAGGCTTTTTCTGGATCAATTGAGATGATTGTGTGGTTAGATCAAGAAAACAAAAGACAACAGATGTTGGAGGGCTTGTGGGGAAAGGGGAACACTCATCCACTGCTGATGGGAATGTAAACTTGTACAACCACTATGGAAAGCAGTGTGGAGAAGCCTTAAAAGACTTGTAATGAGCCTACCACCTGACCCAGTCATAACACTCCTGGGTTTATACCCCAAAGACTCATCCTACTGCAAAGATACATGCACATCCATGTTTATTACAGCTCTCTTAACAATAGCAAAGAGGTGGAACAAACCCAAATGCCCCTCAACAGATGAGTGGATGACAAAAATGTGGTACATCTACACAATGGAGTACTATTCAGCGATAAAGAAAGATGGCATTATGAACTTTGCAGGTAAGTGGATGGATTTCGAAGCCATTATGCTGAGCGAAGTAACACAGTCCCAGAAAGATAAATGGAGAATGATTTCCCTCATTTGAGCATGCTAACACCAAATCCCCCAGACAAAAGGCAAGCTGAGTGACATTATGGAAACATTTATGTTTATCTGAAAGCAACTATGTTGTTATAATGTGAATCAATCTCTCAATGAGCACTAGAATCCACCCACCAATTATTTTCAGACTCTGTAATTACTGTATATGGGTGGAGAGTATGTATCCATATTTTAGAGTAATATAAAATTAATGGAGGAAAACGTGAATTCCTAAACATAAAAAAAACTGAGAGAAAGATGCAGGACAGTTATGACAGAATGCATGATCTGGGATGGGGTAGGGTGGGGTGAGGGGAAGGGAAAGGGGAATACACCTGAACTGAACTGAAAAATGATGTATGAAATACACAAAACATCAATAAAAATTAAAATATATATATTACATAAAAAATAAATTTAGGAAAGTTAGTGAGCTTGGGAACCATTAATATAAGCATGTGTGGTTTCCTAACCACAAAGCTTCAACTCCAGTAAGGTTTATGGCTGTTTATATCACATTAGAACCATAAATCAAGAACCAACAGAAGTCCACTTGCCCCAATTACTATCAGAACCAATTCTGGATATAATTTACTTCTTTGCTTGGAAACCACATTTTCTTATTGTTTCCACATAAGGTGACAAAAGGGGATGAGCAAGGGAATCTGGTGAATATTGAAATAAATTATAATAAAGCCTCTTTTCACATTCGGGTTTTCCTTATCAATATTTAAATTACTCGTATAAATATTTTATTACAATGGCCATCAGAATGATGTTTGCACATTGATTGCCACCATGAAGTTATATATTGTGGATGATGTATTTGTGATGAGTCGGCTATCTAGAATACAATTATTCTCACTATGAAAATTCTGAACCAGCTTTTATAGGAAAAAGTCTAGAAATTTTTCTTATGAAGGGATAGAGAAGAAAAGAATAAATGCAAAAGTACTCTACAAAACATCTTGACATAGAGATGAGAATGTTAGAATATAAAAAGAAAAGAAATGTTATTTCTCAAGTAGTATTTCATAAGTTTCAAAATAAAGAATGATTTTTATGTGTAGAATCCTAAGGACAAAAATGATAAAAGTCCAACCAACATCTCTTCATGATAGAAGTCCAGCAGAAACTTGAAAGAGAAGTTACAAACCTCACCTCAACATCATAACACCTAAATTCAACATGATAGGAATTGGGGAAAGACTCAAAGTGTTTCTCTGAAATCAGGAATGAGACAAGATGTCCACTGTCACCTCTTATTCAATACAGCACTTGAAGTCTTAATAAAGCAGTAAGGTAAGAGAAAGAAATAAAAGGAATTCAAAGAGAAAAGAACTTGGACTGATTTCCAGATGATATGACCTTATACATAAAGGACCTTAAGATTCCACACAAAAAATCCTCTTAAAATTGCTAGCCACTTTCGTCAGAGTAAACAGTATATAAAATCAACATGGAAAAATCATTAGTTTTCACATACAATACTTCTACATGAGTACATGTGCAAAAATGAAGTCTGCATATCAAGAAACAGTACCAGACAAGATAAGCTTTTCTTTGAGTCATTGGCCAGGATATTCCAAGAGACTTCCAAAGTTACACAGGTTATTCCCACTGCCCTTGATTCCCTCCCTGAACCTGAAAATAAGACCCTACGGCTGAAGACAGAACATACTATGGAGACTAGATCTTGAAAAATGGAGCTGGATCTGATCTGGAAGCCACCTCTCCTGAAGGCCAGCTTTCATAGATGCAGAGAGCATTAAACATACCACTAAGGGAGATCATCAACTGATGTTCCAACATCAGCCTCGAGACCAAATATCCACATCAATGATCATCATGGCATACGATATCATTGCAATAGTGCACTTCTTTCGTGGGCAAAATCAATGGCTAACCAATTGGACCTAAAGCTCACATGTGGAGTATTGTTAACATAGCCAGGTGTACACAACTGGAGAAGTCATAGCACTTAGACAGTTTCACAAGGTAGACACGTCCATAGGCTAAGGTAACATTTTAGTAACTACAAAAGAAGTACCCTTATATTTACAGACAAATATCCCAGACACTACTCAAAAGAGAAGCTTCTTTTGCACCAGATAAGAATAGTACAGAATCCCACAACAGGATGCACACAGACATGGTCTGAGCATGGCTCATGCCTAGGCGACACATCTACAATGCAACGTCTATCAGCATAATAAAACAACGACCCAAGAAGGCATTAACTACTTCTTAACTCTCGTTAAGGAAGCTGCTCCATGCAACAGGACACCAGGAATCCAAAAGGGTCTGAATGGCTAAACTGTGAAGACTAGGTGTCTGGAGAGTGTGGTTCCATGGACAGTTTGCCTATATTCAGCTTTACCCACCCCAGGCTCATGGAACATTGAATCTGGGTCCTCTGCAAGAGCAGCCGGTACTCTTAACCACTGAGCCATCTCCCCAGCCCCTCATCTGTGTTTTTTTAATTGATGTATTTGGAGTGTTGAAGAGGGATTGAGTTGCAGCACAGTCCATGTGATCAAAGCTGGGGTGTCATCTCCTATCTCAGATATTAACCAATGAAGTAGTTTGATAGTCATTTAAAAAGTTTCATCCCGCCGGGCATGGTGGCGCACGCCTTTAATCCTAGCACTTGGGAGGCAGAGGCAGGCAGATCTTTGTGAGTTCAAGGCCAGCCTGGTCTACAGAGTAAGTTCCAGGACAGCTGGGGCTACAGGGAGACCCTGTCTCGAAAAGACCAAAAAATAAAATAAAATAAAATAAAATAAAATAAAATAAAATAAAATAAAATAAATAAAAAGTTTCATCCCCTAACTTCAATTAGGAGATAAATGAGGACAGTATAATTTATACAAAGATATTGGTTGCTAAGGAAGGGAAACAGGCTGGATAAGGATTTTTTTAGCATGTGTTCTGGGACCTGAACTCAAGTAACCAGACTTACATGATAAGAGCTTTTATTCAGCCATCCTATTGGGCCTGGCCTGTGATGTTTCATGCAACAAACTGCACTAAAGTGAGAAATACAGTTTGACACTAAAGCTTATAAAAAGGTATTTGGGGTATGAGGTACTCTACTGGACTGTAAAAAACTTACCTTTTAGTTTGGGTTTCTATCATAGTTTCTGGACTAATTGCACTGAGTTGATCAGTGTTTGCAATTAAAGTGACAGGAAACTTGCCCTGGAGGTCACACTTCAGCTTTGACATCCACTTGGACCACTGTTCTCCCATGGTGTGTCCAGCCCTTGGTTGTACCTGTGCTGCTATCTCTCTCAGGCTATGAACCCCACCCTCCCACCAGTGTGAAGGGTTGGAAAAAGGTTTTGCTGACCCCCAGGGGAATCCACCTTGGTGACTCTGCCTCAGGCACACAGTTTCACACTGCAGTCCAGATGAATGTCTGCTTTGGGGATAGTCAATCCTATTGACTATAGTATAGATAGATATATAGCCAGATTCTCTCCTGTGTATTGTCTTTTTTTATTCATTTTTGCCTTTGGCATGCAGAAGATTTTTAACTTTGTGCAATCCCATTTGTACTGATTATAGAGAAAGTAATGATTTTTTTCTTTGAAATATCTTATTTTATTTTAATTATGTGTATGTGTGTTTCTATATGAGCATATGTCATGTACATGAGGGGCTTGTGGAGGCCAGAAGAAGGCATTGGATCCCCTGGAACTGGAATTACAGGTGGTTGTGAACCTCCCAACATGGGTGTTGGGAACTGAACTCAGGTCCTCTGGAAGAGCATTATGTGCTCTTCTTTTATTGACATTTTTATGCTCTTCATACATAATTTTCAGTCAGTCTTAATTGCCAATGATAAGGATGTTTAACAAAATCAAAGAAGATATAAATAAACCATGAACAAATTCATTCAGAATGCAAAGAGTTTAAGAAATAAGAAAATCAATACAGCCACATTTCTCTGGAGTTAAGTGTTGGCCCAGCATCATAATTAAATTAAATCCTCCTTTAAAACTCCATATGGTTTAGTGAGTGGTCTCTCCACTGCGTCTTTACAAGGTCAGCCCATCTGGTCTGCTTGGCGAGCCAGGACCAGAAATAAACTGCCTTTTGCTAACTATTAGTAAAACTCAGCAATTAAACCCAGGAGATTTTTTCTGGATTGGGTGGAGGGAATTCCTAGGCTTCTGGGGTGCCCACATGGAAGCTGTGTTTCCATTTCTCTGGCTAAGGACCCACTACGGGTCTGGCACCTACTGCATGGCTTCTCAATAGGAGCCAATTTCCAGGATGTTCTGGGCCACTCTGGTCTCTTGCCTCCAAGGCGGAAAGAAGGGCAGTCTGGGACAGCTTTTGGGCTGTGTTGTGTTTCTGCAGGAATTTTTGAGCCTGTTTCCCTCACTCCCTCCTCATGGGAGGCAAAGGCACCTCCCTGGACCTGTGCCCTCCTTGCTGATCTGGCAGGCAGCCCCTTCTGTGCTTTGTGTGCTTGAGTTTGTGGAAGAGTTGGTTATAGAGAACAAGGCGAATCGAACTCATGAAAACTGTACTTCACTTCATGCTTTTGGTATTTTTAATCTTTAAATGGTCTTTAATAATGAATCTCTATCACCTTACTAAGATGAAATACTTCTTGTCATCCTTTCTTTACTCTGCCTTTTAAAGGAATTGTCTGTAAATAAAACTTTCAATTATTAGCTTGTTTTGATCATGCTGTGATCTTTGGTTATGGTTGGTGTGATGGTTAATCCTGTGTGTCAACTTGACTGGACTAAGAAACAAATAAGAGAAAAGGGATGTTTGGATTGGACCACCTCAACCCGGATGGCCCACCCCAAATGTGGGTGTTACCTTCTGCCAGCATGCTGTATAAAAGGCCAGGGCAGAAGGAGCTGGTCCCTTTTCTCCTGCAGCTTGCCTCTTTCATCTGGTGAGTTTGTCTTGCTGCTCTGATCAACCTTTCGGATCCCAGCGTGTACTGAGACTGGCAGATCTCCTGGAATCCATTCAGGCCTTCAGCACTAGATTGGGACTACTGAGACATCCAGCCTTGCGGACTGAGCAGTTCCCTGGATTCTCTCGGCCTTTCCAGTGTGGTGCAGCTACTGTTGGACTCCTTGAACTCTGTCACGTGAGCAAATCAATAAATTGTATATAGCTATATATTCGTCCTGTTACTTCTGTTCTTTAGAGAACCCTGACTAATACAGTTGGCTTTGAGTGTAAATGGGATATATAATTCTGTTCTCTGTCACTTTTTGAGTTTAAAACCCAGTTAGGTGTATGTTTGTTGATATTGAAATGTAAATATTCTCTGGGAATGCTTTATTCAAGTGAAAGCTTTTTATGTTTTAGTAGCAATGTATATGGTCTTCTAGTTCAGTACAAACAATAAGATAAAAATCTCCTGTGTGAATGTGGAGTACATGCATGTATTATTAGTATTATATATATAGTATATGATTTAATTATATATTATATTTTTATAAAAAGGGGTTACTCTTGGCTTTTAAAAATTATGTAATGTAGTTATAAAATAATAAGGATCTATCAAACCATTAATAGACAGTATAACCTTATAAACTACCATCATTATAGGGGTTGTTTCGGCATCCTCTTTTGTAAAATCCTAGGTTTTTAGATGAAAGGGAGCAAAGAGGACACTAAGATTACTGGGGAATAAGTTTATAAGAGAAGTTATTAATACCAAGGCAGATAGACAACAGCGTGTGTGTGTGTGTGTGTGTGTGTGTGTGTGTGTGTGTCAGGGGGAGTGTGTGAAATAAGCTCAGGCCCCAGCGCCAAAGACAAACAACATGGCAGCCTCTGAATCCTCCTCCCAGTTTGTCGCCCCCCACACTGTTGCAGAGGTAGGAGCCTCTTATTGAGAGTAGGGGAGGCTCTGGTTCCCAGGCAGGAGAAGGGGTGGGGAGCAGCATCTGTAGTGGTGCCTCTATGTCTGGTAGCTAGGGACTCACAGGTAATGACCCAGTAGGGTGCCTGTCAGTAACTGTGAGAAGTAGGCTGCTTCATAAGCAGCAGCTGGATTAGAACATGTGGTTACAAAAATTTACCCAGATGGTTTCAAAATGTAAAGATCATTACTGTCAAATTTCTGAATCAAAAACAAACTGACCCAAGAATCCAATTAATCTTAAATTAAAAATAGGAAAATTTACCCCACAGCTAGATGACCTCAGTGCTGTATAAACTGTGAAGTTTATATGTTTTTATTTTGACTTTTATAAACTTAGAGTCATATTTTATTCTGATTAAGAGTTTTCATCAAGATGTTAAAGTTTTGGGTTTGAAACTAGTTTTTCATGACATTGTGTCTAACTACAGTATTTTATGGGTCTGTTTAAATGTATAGGCTCATGTCTAATGCTAATGATTTACTTTATATCAAGTTGATTTATAAGTAAGTTGTCATGTAAGCTAAAACTGTTACATTACACTATTGTCCTTGGTTCTTAAGAATATCAGTTCATTTTTAAAAATTTATTTATTTCTCTATATTTTTTATCAAATCTAGACACATGTCCCCCCACTCCACCAGAGCTCATGCATTCTGCCAAACATGCTTTTCATCTCTTTCTCAGTCTTTCTCAATATTCTCCATGTGGAAGTTGACTCTTTTGAGCAGAAGTTCACTGTTTCAGTCAGTTCTTTGAGGCAGTCCTTTCTGTTTTTGTTGTTATTGTTGTTTCCAATATGCATCATTCCGAACTGCTTGGACAAAAGCTCAAGGGGCCGTGCACAAGAAATAGTTACAACTAGGTAATTGGCACTAGCATCCACAGATGAGGGATACCATTTGTCGTTTGTTTTTCTGGGACTGTGTTACTTCACTCAGCATGAATTCCTCTAGCTCCAGCCATTTTCCTGCAAAGCTCATGATGTCATCTTTCTTTACTACAAGAATATCAGTTCATTTTAAGGAATGATTACTTTTGTTTTAGGATGCAATTTATTTCCATGTTTGAATGTGTTATACATGTGGGGACATTTGCCAGGCCTATGTAAAACACCTCTAAGCATTCAAAGAGAATTGGTCATTCAAAACCTGCTCCCAGGCTATCAAAGACATATCACAGTTTATACTAGTGTATTTGAGATAACTGTCCCATCTCATTACACAGGAAATAAATATTAATTATTAGTAAAACTGCATAAGTAAGGGTCAATCTGTTTATGAATGTTGTTATGTCTCATGGTATTAAGAAAGAAAATGAAAAGGTGAAAAATGTTAAAGAGATATTTTTAGTAAGGATTTATAAAGAGATGGAGATATATTTAGTAATAATTTATATAAAGATGATGAGAAAATCGATGCAAGTGATAAAAGTCTGAAGGGGTTTGTTATGGGAGGGAAAAGGTGAGACTATATAAATAAATTTAATTTTCTAAGGTTCAGTCAAGTAGTTTAAGAAGCAAAAAGTATATCTAGTCAAGGTTTATTTCAGAGTGCTCAGTTTTTGCCCAGGCTTTATATATGCATCACATGGCACTTTACAGTATAGTAAATTAAATTTGTATTAAATTAAATTGGTATAAACACTTAAGCTAGTTTAGTAATGGCATGAATAGAACTGTAAATACACAGAGTTCTTAATTTTTAGTCCACTCCTGGTTTGCACTGGATTACCTGTTACAAATTTGTATTAAATGAACACAGACAAATAGTGGGTTACCTATGGCTACTGAAAGATGTACTTTATGTTTCTAGCAAGTGTTGCTTTTGATATTTCCTTTGACCTAACAAGATATTTTGGCTCTAAAAAGCTAGGTTCTACCTTCCCGAACTAGCTGCATGCTGTCCAGATGAAGACAGTTTAGATGGGTTTGGTAATCCTTATCAGTTTATTTCCTGTCTTCCGCAACTACCTAACAGGAAACTCACACCTTGACTATCAAAATGCTTGAAAAGCAGATCCTGAGTCCAGACACCATGGCCAAATGAACAAAAGGAGAAGTCTAATAATAAATGGATGCTTCAGAACCCCTCGTTGAGAAATTCTAATGGACTTTTTTTTCTTAAGTTAATTTTTATTGATTGCAATTCATACTACATTTCTTAATCAAATTTAGACTCATCCCCCCATCCATGTCCACCCCTTATGTCTCCCCGCCCCCCCACCAGAGATCATGGATTCTGTCATACATGTTAAGTCCTGTCTTGGATCTTTTTCTCAGTCTTTTATAACCTTTTCAATGCACAAGTTTACTGTTTTGGTCAGTTCTTTGAATAGGTTTTTCTCTTTTTTTTTGTTCCCTTTGATTTTATATTATTCCAAAATATGCATATATATATACACTCCACACATAAATCAAAATTACAAAATCTGAAAATAAACTATAGGTTAATTCCTAAACACATTTATAGATTCACATTTTAACAGTAAAGTTGCATGCAGGTAAAAATATGTGTAACTTTACATTCTTTATTTTAAAATATGAATACATATCTTCCATCCTTATATGGTAATTACAATGTGTGAATACAAGTGATAGGACAATTCTAGAGCCCATCAAGAGATTCACATTGGAATAGCACAGTTGCTTTCAGATACAATGAAACATAATAATAAAGTTGCTCACTTTGCCTGCCAACTGGGGATTTGGTTAAAAGCATCCACAAATGAGGGAAATCATTCACCTTTTTTTTTTTTCTGGGACTGTGTTACTTCATTTAGCATAATGGCTTCTAGTTTCTAGTTCCATTTACCCGGAAAGTTCATGTTGTCATCTTTCTTTACCACTGCATAGAACTCTATTGTGTAGATGTACCACATTTTTGTTATCAAGTCATCAGTTGAGGGGTATTTGGGTTGGTTCCAGCCCTTTGCTATTGTTAAGAGAGCTGCAATAAATATAGCTGTGCTTGTATCTTTATGGTAGGATGCGTCTTGTGGGTATATACCCAGGAGTGGTATGGTTGGGTCAGGTGGTAGACTCATTTTGAGTCTTTTAAGGGTTCTCCACACTGCTTTCCACAGTGGTTGTACAAGTTTACGTTCCCACCAGCAGTGGGTGAGTGTTCCCCTTTTCCCACCTCTCCAGCATTTGATGTCTTTTTTTTTTCTTGATCTTGGCTAGTCTTATTGGAGTGAGATGATACCTTAGTGTGGTTTTAATTTGCATTTCCTTAATTATTAATGATGTTGAACACTTTTTAAGATGTTTCACCCTGTTCATCTCCTGGTTCCCCGCCTAGAAAATGCACTTAGCTACTTTCACCTTCACTTCTCCTTCACAGGCACCAGTCAAGGACTTTATTATCTCTACAGCTATATTTTGGGGGGTCTTTTAGATAGACCCACTGACAGGGGGTATCTTAAATGCCACATCCTATGCCCCTTTTCAGCATGGAGGAAGTCAGAGCAGTCAGCACCCTGATTCCCTCTTGGAAATTGGGGTGACCTCCTCAAAGGGTAATGTGATAAAAATAGGAGCTAAAAATTGGCTAGGCAGTTTAGAGTCAAGACCCCCGAAAGAGCCAATTTCTTTCTCAGCTAAAAGCTGAAGGCTTCCTAGATCTACCTGTAAACTTATCTTTCTGGTTGCTCTGACTTGTGGCCCATGCGTCCTTAACTCACTTGTCAGATTTATTAACCAGTGGGTAAATTCTATCAAACTCCATCTTGGAAACACCAACTGTGGTCGACTCTTATGAACTTCCTCCAAGGATCTGAAGACCTCACAATGAGAGGGAGAAATGAGATAGAGGATTATTGAGATAGAGGATTATAAAAACCCAGGGATAGTGTTCTCAGATACCATTAAGCCATTTTCCCTGAGTTTTTCTAAGAATGACTTGTTTGCTTGCTTACATGCTTTCACTTGATTGGTAACTTTAACTGTGGTGTTAAACTCTGGCTGGTGTACTTGACTGGTAACTTTAACTGTGATGCTAAACTCTGATTGGCTTTTGTACTTATAAAAAGCCCTGTAACCCACACCTCGCAGCCACATTCCTGAGTGTTGGCCCAGCATCATAATTAAATTAAACCCTCCTTTAAAACTCAAAAAGAAAAGAAAGTTTATACAGAATATGAAAGAGGAAGAGTTTAATAAATAGACAGAAACACTGAAAAAAATTGAAATTTCAGAAATGAAGATCTCATTAAGCTGAATTTTAAAACTCGGGAGAACACTTACCAATGGGATGATGGATCAAGGGGAAGTAAAATATCAGGGAAGGCAAAACAGATGAATTAGAACATTCAGATATCAACAAAGATACAGAAACTACTAATACAGCGTACAAAATATATGGGACACCATTAAAAGATTATACTTAGGAATTGTGAGGAGAAAACTCAAGGCTGAGAGCACAAATATTCAACAAAACCATAGCAGAAAGTTTCCCAAATGTAAGGAAAGAGATGTCATTCCAAATTCAAGAGACATTTAGAACATCAAAGACAAGAACCTTCTCCTGCACATTATAGGTAACACACTAAACACAGAGAATAAAGAAAACACACTGAAAGTTGTGATAAAGGCAAACCAATCAGAATTATAATAGACTTCACAACAGAAATCTTAGAAGCCAAGATAGAATAAAGTAATTGTAGGGGCTGGAGAGATAGCCTAGTGGTTAAGAGTACCAACTGCTCTTGCAGAGGACCCGGGTTTGATCCCCAGCACCCACATGGCGACTGAGAACCGTCTGTAACTGCAATTCCAGGAGAACTCCAGTTCCAGGGGACTCCTAGACCCTCTTCTGACCTCCGCGGCATTGCACCACATGGGTGCACANGAACACAGCTTTCATGAGTGGTCATCCACCGTGGGGCTCTTTTCAGTGGCACAGCTGGCTTTGAGTCACTATAAATACATTATATTTGTATATATGTTTTATGAATAAATATTTTTACTTATTTAATCTGTGATATCAGTTGTAAAATTGTTTTCATTTCATCTTGAAATTATATATATATATATATATATATATATATATATATATAAAATCATTTACTTATAAATCATGAACAAGCTGTCTAAGAAAAGGAAAGGAAAGGAGGAAAAGGGGAGAGAAATGGGAGGTGCTATCAGGTGAATATGGTCAGAGTAGATGATAGAACTGGGTGAAATGTTTGCCGTCACTATATACGGGGAGTGCACACCAACAACAACTTGTCAAGAGAAATTCTTTTAATTATTTATTTACATGGATTTTTGAAACAGAATCATCTTTCTATGCAGCCCTGGTTGGTCTAGAACTCTCTGTGTAGACCATCTGGACTTGATCTCGTAGCAATTCCCCTGCTGCTGCCTCCCCACAACTGGAATTACAGGAATGTGCCGCCACCCCAACAAGCCTTAGCCTTAACATTTTCAACACCCCTGTATATGAGCCAAACTAAAACAAGTTCATCCACACCACTTCCCTTTTCCCAGGTGTGCTATTCCTTTCTCCCTTATGGAAACAAGCCCATCCCCAGTGTCTAAAGCTAATGCAAATCAGAGTTAAAGTTTGGTGGATTATGACTAAGCATCAAGTCGTTGTATTAGGAGGCCGCAGGTAGCGGGCACCAGCTGAAGAATTTACCCCAACCCCTGCAGAAGCTACATGAGGTTGCATGACGGACCAAGGTGCTTCAACGTTCTCCGCATTCTCCATCACTCTCCATCAGCGGCTCTCAGAGTTTTGTTCTTCCCTCCGTGCTTTCTGCCATACACTCATTTCTTCTGATGAGATCCTGGAGGTTGTAATTCTGCCTTGATGTCTCTCAAAGGCCCTGAACTATCACATTTCAGCGATGTGAAAAGTGGGCTCCTGCTGACTTTTAACCCCCAATTCCCAGCATTTGTTTCCCATGCCTTGGTCCTTACACCTGGGTTACTTCTCTTTTTTTGTTGAGTTCCCAGTGTACTAATAATAGCTGAGGTATTTCTCTCCAAGTATAGACTTTCCACACACAACTGCCTGCCAAACTCATCTTCAGTATGTCTGGCTCCTTTTCCATAAAATTCCTGATTGAACTGGAACCTCTGATTACAATATACTGTTTCATATAATCCTCCCAAAGCCAGTTGGACTGTGACCAGAGATTCCTGAAACTGTTGGACATTCTTCCTCTTGCCAGATGGATCCCCTAATCTGTGGCCTTTGTAGGTTATCAGCCACCCCAGGGCTTGTCCAGGTTCAGTGATTACATTCAGTAATTCTAAATCCTGTGTCATCCATGCCTCACTAAATCCCAAAGATATGATAGAGTGTATTCAGTTAAACTTCTTAAATTGGATATTTGCTGGCTAAATATAAAACCTTTATCAAGAATGATTGAGAAATAGCATAGAGTGGACACCATCCTTAATAGGAAAGATTTTCAAGTAGGAAATCAAAGGTAGAAGGCATGCATGCGTGCCCACTGAATAGAAAAAAATAATTATCAAAGGGATTGAAATATATTTGAAGACACGATTTTTCTGGGATTCTTTGATCACTTTGTGTAAATATAAAGTTTAGACATGCTTATCATAGAACAAGGATTAAAGTAAAATGAAATGAGGTAGTGCCTCCTAGAATGTGGAACAGTATTAATATTGTTTCTTTTTTTTTACTATTGTTTCTTAATTAATGTTAAATTAAATCAATTCTTGTCCTATCTAGATCAAATGTTAACAAAACAAGACCTATTGACTGATTCTGACCCAGGATTTTGTTTTAGACAGTCCTCAGTTCTGTTAATTAAATCATTGGTGCAGTTGGCCTGAGGGGAAAAGGCCATATTATCAAGTGGTCTTTAAACAAATGACTGGTTTTCATGTTAATTATATCACCAAGTTACTACTAGCAATTTTATAGACATTTTCACATTTTTGCTGACTATAGTTTAAGAAAGAGTGGTTGGTTCATCTTGCCTGAATTCTACAATGCTATTTTATTCAGGTTTGGGGGGGAATAGATTTTAGCAACCATCCAACACTTTCTTTTTCTGGAAAGAGCATTTTTTGTTCTATGAACAGAATTTCTTTTGGTCTTCAACTTTATTTTTCTTATGCCTTTTAAAATTAATATACAAATGGTTTTCATTATGGCATTTCCATATACTTTTTGTTGATCTTTCTACCCATTCCCTCTACCACCTCTCTTCCCCGTTTGTACTCTCTTCCTCCTCCAGGTAACCCTTTCTGCTCTTATATATCACCTAATATCTTCTTTTTCCCCCTCCTACATTTGTAAAACCTTTTTCCCCTATTATGGTTCCCTTTTAGTTTCATGATAGTCCACAAATTTAAATAATAATCACCAATATGACAAGATAAACCCAACAGTTCAATAGTGGCATGAATCTTACGGGGTAACCAACAGCTTTCTGATTGGATTTATGGCCCACTCCACAGAAAGAAATTCATACCTGCTACTATAAATCTTGACAAAAAAAACAAAAAAAAAAAAAAAAAAAAAAAACAGGGATAGGGAAGTCATATGCCCTCAAGCCTCAAGGAGAACATATAACTGTTAATTTGCTCAATGGACTTAGCACCTAACTGTCTTCTATATCCTTATTCTCACACAATATATTATGGTAGCTCTCAACCCTCATCAGAGAAGCTTCTTATTGCAACAGACAGTGGTTAATATAAATGCACAGCTAGTAAAATTTCAGGGAATGGCAACTGTGAAGTGTTAAATCTGAAATCTGACATTGATATCACCCCCTCCACATAAGCCTCGGGGAACATTGAGGTAAAAACAGTGGAAAGATTGTGAGCCTGAGGTCAGGGAGAAATCTTGTGGCCATGACAGGGCCATTGTGCTCGTGAACCCCCAGCAGCTATGACTTCCTGTACGAAACTGCACATGATCAAGCCAGTCAGTGTCAGGCATGGAAGGGAGAGGGACTCATGAGGTCCCACCACTAATTGGGAGGTGCTGGCAAATGATGGATGCTGGGAGAGGGCATCAGTGTAGTCTTGTAGGTTACTCATGTCCTAGTGGGTGCCCCTATACCTGTGGGCCGATGTAGGCAGCACTGACTGGGCTTAGTGTGCTATAAAGAGAAAAAAGAAAAGGATAAGAAGTTCGAAGGGGAACGTGGGGGAAATCCATGAAAAGTTATGATGTAGATATGAACACAATACATTGTAGACATGTATGAAATTCTCAAGGAATAGACAAAGAAAGAACATTGGAAAATGTCACTAATAAAAATCTATGTCGACTGAGGAATGACATATAAAAATGTAATGTGCGTCAACAGCAACATTGATGGACAAATAAATATAGGAAGAGAAATTTTGTTCTCTATTGATACTTGTTATCAATTAAAACTTCATAATTATACCAAAAAATAGTCTTCCAATTATTTGTATAGTCACAAAAATTTAAACTTTTCTAAAAAAGAGCATAGCTGAGAAGAAAGTAATGAACAGACCAAATCCAGAATAAAAAAAAAAATAATAATAATGAAACCACATTTTAAAAAGCCATCTATTTTAGCAACCACACAAAATCATGGTTTCCTTATGATGTTTCCATTCATGAATATGATTGTGCTTTGCACATATTTCCCTCCACATCTTTTGTCCCTCATTCCTATTCTGTTTCCTTTCTAGTGCCCAAGAAGTCCCTCTTCTTCTTTCACACATTATAATGCCTCACACATTAAAATCACATGCTCAGGGGCTGGAGAGATGGCTCAGTGGTTAAGAGCACTGACTGCTCTTGCAGAGGACCTGGGCTCAATTCCCAGCACCCACATGGCGGCTAAGAACCGTCTTTAACTCCAGTTCCAGTAGAATCGGATGCCCTCTTCTGACCTCCACAGCATTGCATGACACGGGTGCACCAACCTACATGCAGACAGTACATTTATACTCATAAGAAATAAAATAATAATAATAATAATAATAAATAAAAAAGAAGGAAGGAAGGACAGAGAAAGAAAGAGAGTCAGAGGGAGAGAGAAAGAGAAAGAAAAATGTGCCCTTTTAAAAAAAATAAAATAAAATCACATGCTCCAAATCCAATCTCCAATCTAAGTCCTGTCTCAGCAATAGGGCCTTACCTTCAAGTTCTGGAAGGCAATTAAGGGCTGTGGCAATAGCCTCTGTAATTTGGGGAGTTTCTCGAACTACCTTGGCAACAACTCAAAGGAAGCTTCCTCCTTTCTGGCACTGTTTTCTTGCTCTATAGCCTTCAGCTATACACGTGGACTTATGTAGAGACATTGCATCTGCAATTTGTCATTAGGTTGTTAGATTAACATGATTCCTTTTGTTTTTTCACACTAGCTAGGCATTATTCAGACACAACAAATAAGGACACTTCAGATCTTGTTAAGTGAAATGTAAGTGGTGATCATGTGCTTGGGGTGACAATTCACTATTTTGCAGCTTGATCTTTTATTTTCTTGATCACTTTCTTTCTAAGTAGTGTTCTATAATTTGTAAAATAAGCTAGAGCTAAATTTAATTAATGAAACAGCCACTGTTTCACAGAAACTTATTGAACGGAGATAAACATACAGCAAGATTCTGCTCTCTCCTCCTTATAATTCATATAAAGAAATGTGGATTTTTCTAATATTTTATATTATTTGGCCATTTCTCCTTATTAACAAAAAGGAAGACATCATAGAAATGTCAGTCGCAGTATGAGATTAACAGTATAGGATATGAGGGCACTAAGTGGAAGGAATTCTTTTCTATTTGTGTGTCTGCACTCGTGTTCTAAAATAAAGTGGGGGCAGGGCATCACGTCCACTATCATGCCACTCTCAACAAGGATTTAATGAACTCTGCACACTATCTGGAGCAGGCATCTAAGAAAAGATGAAATAATGAATCACTTATCTTCATTGCTTCTTTCCTTACTTCCATCCATACTTTCAATAGGAGCTGGCTGTAGTAATTCAAGAAATCCTTTTGGTAAAATAATTTGCTCAGGCACATTCAACAAGAAACAGGTAAGAGAGGACCAGGACACCTAGAGATCCCACACCCAAAATGCTGCTTCTACTTCTAGGAGACAAAGACAATGAAGAACCTTCTAAACATTGCTGCCCAAATTCAAGTCCTCTGAATGCTACATCTGTTAACACTTAAGCAAAAATGTAACCTTACAAATTAGACACAAAGCCTAGAAACAGATGAATATGCTGCTACCAACGATATCTCTAACCAATAATGCACATATATATGCATATGTATATATGTATATGATGTATTTGTTTCTGGGTTTGAAGACACTACAGATAACTTGTATATATTAAATCTGTGCATTTGGATGGTTTTGCTGTTGCTGTTGCATTAAGGAGAGAACTCATAATCCTATGTTTCACATACCCTACTTAAGTTTCCCAAAACAATATTTGCAAGCTAAGATTTAATAGTATTTAACCATATATTTGCTTTCACTGTGCTCACATATAATCCCATGTTTTACATATAATGTATACAAAGCCAAGCAAATTATACTGAGTTAATGCATTTTATACTTTTATTACGCAGACAGAATTGACTAAATATGCAGTAAGAGTTGATTCTCCAAGCACATATGATCAGGGCTTCTGACACATGAGATCATTTGTTACTTCAATGAATTAAAATCTTCCCAGGCAAAAACAAATTATGCTTTAATTAGCTGATGCAGTCCTATAATAGAAGCATGTTCAGATAAAAATTATTAACCATAGAAAGCTGTTTAATGAACACTGCTGTAAGGTTACTTATAAACCTAAAACTCAAATTTTGAAGTCAGTGTTTGAGAAACACCCACTATAGATTGCCAGTAGACGCTAAAATTCATGAGTAATTAGTTAACATCAACAAAACATTTTTGGTTTCAGATCTGAGTCACTCCACCCTAAATGAAGCAAGGCGAACTTATGGTATGCCAGTAAATAAGGCTAAAATGATAAAGGGCAAAGGGAAAGACTGGCAGGTAAAAGAAAATTTCAGACTGTGTCAAAGAAGTTGGAGCCCTAGAGTCACAATGACAGTCACAGGTGTCTTATAACTAGATAAGCAAATATAGGGGCTAGGAAGATGGCTCATAAGAGTAGTGGCTGCAAACTATGGAAAGCAGTGTGGGGAACCCTTGGAAGACTTGGAATGAACTTGCCACCCGACCCAGCCATACCACTCCTAGGCATGTACCCTCAAGATTCACCCCACCACAGAGATACATGCACAGCCATGTTTATTTCGGGTCTCTTCACAATAGCAAGGATCTGGAACCAACCCAAATGCCCCTCAACTGATGAGTGGATAGAGAAAAATGTGGTACATGTACACAATGGAGTTCTATGCAGCAGTAAAGAAAGATGACATCATGAGCTTTGCAGGAAAATGGCTGGAGCTAGACAACATCATGCTGAGTGAAGTAACACAGTCCCAGAAAAACAAACGACGAATGGTAGCCCTCATCTGTGGATGCTAGTGCCAATTACCTAGTTGTAAGTATTTCTTTTGCATGGCCCCTTGAGCTTTTATCCAAGTAGTTGGGAGTGATGCATATTGGAAACAACAACAACAACAGAAAGGATTGCATCAAAGAACTGACTGAAACAGTGAACTTCAGCTCAAAACAGTCAACTTTCTTTCAGAAAGACTGAAAAAGAGATGAAAAGCATGTTTGGCAGAATGCATGAGCTCTGGTGGGGTGGGGAGATAGGGTGGGGGACACGGGTCTAGATTTGATTAAAAATATATATAAATAAATAAATTAAAAAAATAGTGGCTGCTTTTCCAGAGGACCCAGGTTCCATTCCCAGTGCCCACATAATGGCTAATAACCATCCATAATTCCAGTTCTAAGGAATAAAACACCCTCTTCTGGCCAGCACAGGCTTTGCATGACATGGATGCACTTGCATACATGGTGACAATGCACTCATACACATAAAATAAAAATAAAATTTAAAAACTTAGATGAGGAGGTATAGTTACAGAGGGGATGAAACTGGAGAAGCGCATGTGAGGTCTCCACTCTAACACCAAATGAAACATCTCAGAGGCTCATAAGCTTCATGTGACAAAGTTCAAAGTAGTTTAACCTATCATTTCTAAGTAATACAGTATCTTTAAATAACAACGTAGTACCCTGATTTCTCAAAACTTCTTAAATTTTCCTTATCATTTTAAATGCAGATGGATCTAAAACACATTTAAGAAACTATATGTAGACACACTCATTGCACAGGTGGGTCTCTGGTGCACAGGCTTGCCGCTGTGCCCACTGCCAGAACCATAGAGAGGAACTGTGTGTGTGGATAGAAGGACAGCAAGTGGCACACACTCATCGCACAGGTGAGTCTCTGGCACACAGGCTTGCTGTTGCCCACCCTTGGTCGGTGCCTGCCACCCACCATTAGAACCACAGAGAACTGTGTTCGTGGATGGAAGGAAAGCCAGTGGCACACACTTGTCACACAGGTGGGGTCCAGCATGGACAAAAGGAGTAACCCCCCTCAAGGTACTAGTACTATGGTGGAAAATATAAGCTGCTGGTGCTGTGATGTACTGTGGTTGGGATGATCCAGCAGTGTCAGTGATTCTAAGCTACACAGCCAAAGCTGAGGAATAAATCAGCAGGAAGCAAACTGAGTCACCAACCAGTCCTCCATAGTAACATTTGAGATTAGCAACAGAAGTCAAACAAACAACTAAGGGGGGGTATACATATGCCAAAGACACAAAAGAAAAACAACAATATGGGAAAAGCTCATAATAATTCCCCACCGAACTCAACCAATTCTGTAGAAGATCCAAACAACAAGGATTCCCTGAAAGGAAACCAAGACACTGCCCTTAGAAGAACAACTGTAGACATATTCAAAGACTATAAAGAACAAATCAGAGACCTAAAGGGAGAGAATAAAAAACTCATGAAAGAACTAAAAGGAAAGAATGATAAACTCTGGAAAGAACTAAAGGGAAAGATTGACAAACTCTGAAAAGAACTAGAGGAAGAGAAACACAAACTCTGAAAAAAACTAGAGGAAGAGAAATAGAAACTCCAAAAAGAACTAGAGGGAGAGAATGTCAAACTCTGCAAGAAAGTGGAAACACTGAAAAGATCTCAGGTTGAAAAGATAAAAGAAACTGACCAGTGAAGCAAGTAGCTACAAGAAGAGAATGAAAAGCTCCAAAAGGAAGTAGAAATACTGAAGAAATCACAGGATGGAATGAAAAAGGAAATTGAACATTCATCCAATCAGCAGGAAAGGGTGTGAAAAAGCCTCAGAAGTAGAAAGGATGAAGCAGAAAAAAAGTGTCAGACCTACAGGATAACAAAGAGCAGCTAGAAACCTCAAGTAAAGATTACAAAAAATTTAAAAAAACACAGGAGAAGAACAACTGGGAAATGTAGGACAACATGAAAAGACCAAACCTCTGCATCATAGGGATACAGAAAGGAGAAGAATCCCAAGAGAATGATGTAGATCAGATCTTCAACAGAATAACAGAATAAAATTTCCCCAAACTGAAAAAGACAAACCCATACAAATACAAGAAGCACATAGAACACCAAATAGATAAGACCAGAAAAGAAACTCCCCATGCCATATCATAGTTAAAACACTAGATGCTCAAAACAAGGACAAAATACTTTTCTCTGTGGAAAGCCACAGAGAAAAACAAGTTTCATATAAGGGGAAATCCATCAGAATCACACCTGACTTCTCAGTGCAAACCATGAAAGCCAGAAGAACATGGACCAAAGTATTCCCAGTGCTAAATGACTTTAGATGCCAACCTAGATTACTATACCCAGCAAAAGGGTAATCATAGTTGAAGGAGAAAGAAAAATCTTTCATGACATAAACAAAATGAAAGAACACATGTCAAAAAATCCAACACTTCAGAAAATACTCAAAGCAATTCAAATAAGAGAGGAAAAGAGCAACTATCCTTAAGCAACCCAAGAGAGAAATTAACAAAAGCATAACAGAGTAAATACCTAGACCAATAATGCAAATGAAAAATAAGTTGAAAGGAAACAACACACATCTCTCAATAATAACCTTAAATATTAATGGTCTAAACTCCCCAATCAAAAGTCATAGACTGGGAGAATGGATTAGGAAACAGAATCCATCTATATGCTGCCTATAAGAAACCCATCTCACCCTCCAGGACAGACACCACCTTAGAGTGAAAGGATGGAAAAAATATTCCAAGTAAATGGTACCAAAAAGAAAGCAGGAGTGGCTAATCTAATATCAGACAAAATAGACCTCAGAGGAAAATTAATCAGAAAAGACAAAGAGGGCCATTATATCCTTATCAATGGAACAATTAACCAGGAAGATTTCACAGTCTTAAATGTTTATGCACCAAACTCTGGTGCACCGAACTTTATAAACACAACCCTTCAGGACCTCAAGACACAGATTAATCCCAACACACTAATAGTGGAAGACTTCAGTACCCCACTGAGTCCCTGGGATATGTCAACTGGACAAAAAATAAACAGAGAGACATCAGAACTGAACAATACAATACACCAAATGGAACAAAATTGAAGATCCAAACTTGAGCTCATTTAACTTCAGCCACTTCATCATATTTGACAAAGGGGACAAAAAATCTCAATGGAGGAAAGATAGCATCTTCAACAAATGGTGTTGGCAAAACTGGATCACCATTTGTAGAAGAACAAAATTAAACCACTACTTCTCACCCTGTACAAAAATCAACTCCAAGTGGATCAAAGATCTCAACCTGAAACCTGAAACCTGAAACCCTGAAGGTGATAGAAGAAAAAGTCTGCAGCAACCTACAAGATATAGGCATAGGAAAAGACTTTCTAAATCAAACAGCAGCTGCACAGGAAATAAGGACAACAGCTTCTGTACAGCTAAAGAAACAATCAAGGAAGTGAAGAGAAAACCCACAGAGTGGGAGGAACCTTCACCAGTGATACATCTGACAGAGCATTAACATCCAGAATATATAAACTACTTAAAAAAACAAAGAAGTAAGAAAACAAATGACCTACTCAAAAGGTGGAGTAAAGAGATGTACAGAGACTTCACTAGTAGGAAGTAAAGATGGCTGAGAAACATCTTAAAAAATGTTCAACATCATTAATAATTAAGGAAATGCAAATTAAAACCACACTAAGGTATCATCTCACTCCAATAAGACTAGCCAAGATCAAGAAAACAACAGACATCAAATACTGGAGAGGTTGTGGGGAAAGGGGAGCACTCATCCACTGCTGGTGGGAATGTAAACTTATACAACCACTGTAGAGAGCATTGTGGAGAACCCTTAAAAGACTCAAAACGAGGGGCTGGAGAGATGGCCTAGCAGTTGGGAGCACCGACCGCTCTTACAGAGGACCCGGGTTCGATCCCCAGCGCCCACATGGCGGCCGAGAACCGTCTGAAACTCCAATTCCAGGAGAACTCCAGTTCCAGGGGAGTCTGACACACCCTCTTCTGACCTCCGCGGCATTGCATGACACGGGTGCACAAACTTGCATGCAGGCAGTGCATTCATACACATACAGAAATAAAATAAAATTAATAAAAATAATTTTTTAAAAAAGACTCAAAATGAGCCTACCACCTGACCCAGCCATACCACTCCTGGGTATATGCCCACAAGACACATCCTACCACAAAGATACATGCACAACCATGTTTATTGCAGCTCTCTTCACAATAGCAAAGGGCTGGAACCAACCCAAATGCCCCTCAACTGATGACTGGATAACAAAATGTGGTACATCTACACAATGGAGTTCTATGCAGTGGTAAAGAAAGATGACATCATAAACTTTCCAGGTAAGTAGATGGAACTAGAAACTAGAAGCCATTATGCTAAGTGAAGTAACACAGTCCCAGAAAAAAAAAAAAAGGTGAATGATTTCCCTCATCTGTGGGAACACCAATCCCTAACACCAAATCCCCAGTTGGCAGGCAAACTGAGCAACTTTATTATTATGTTTCATTGTATCTGAAAGCAACTGTGCTATTCCAATGTGAATCTCTTAATGGGCTCTAGAATTGTCCTACCACTTGTATTCACACATTGTAATTACCATATATGGATAGAAAATATGTATTCATATTCTAAAAAAAAAGGAATGTAAAGTTACACATCTTTTTACCTGCATGCAACTTTACTGTTAAAATGTGAATCTCTTTTTTTGCGGTTCTCAGCTGTTCACAATAGCAAAAAGCTGGAACCAGCCCAGGTGCCCTTCAACTGACGAGTGGATAGAGAAAATGTGGTACATGTATACAATGGAATACTATGCAGCAGTAAAGAGGGACAACATCATGAAATTTGCAGGTAAATGGATGGAGCTGGAAGACATTATGTTAAGTGAAGTAACACAGTCCCAGAAAAACAAACGACAAATGGTGTCCCTCATATGTGGATGCTAGTACCAACAACCCAGATATAAATATTTCTCATGGAGAGGGAGGCATAGTAAAAGAACAACAGAAAGACTGCATCAGAAAATGGACTGAAATGGTGAATTGGAAAGGGGGGATGGGTGGGAGAGGGACACGGGTGTATATTCGATTAAGGCATATTTAATTGACGTGAGCTCAGCAAGTACCCAGTTTCGCCTAGACACTGTCTACAGGACACATGGTGTTTTAGGACTTAGTAAAAGTAAAAGTAAACATGTGTATATTAAACAACATTGGTTTACAGAATCTGATAAAAATGGTAATGCATCTGAATTAAATGGAGATATAATTCGCTGTTGCCCACATTTGCTTTACATAAAATCTGTAGAGCAAGAACTTTGGGATTGACACATACAAATGTTCTCTATAATTTCTCTGTTGTACAGTATCACCTTGTAGCATTCTCTTTAAGATGATTTAACGTAAAAATTAAGTTTGCTTCCCAAGTTAATCATATATAGTCACCCAAAACAACATGGGTGAATTTGATGAAATCTGTGCCTTGACTCCACCCTATAGTCATGTATAATACAACTGTCTTCTGGAGACTCATACGCAAAAAAAAAGGGGGGGGGATACAGAAAGACATGAAACCTTTTCATCAAACCCTTGCAATTCAAATCTTAAAACTAACTATGGGAAAAGATTTGTTTGTTCCAACAGGACAAAACGTCACCAACTTAACGGCTGAGAAAGAAAAGATACAGGTTTGCATTGAGTAGGATGTACCAAAAAGTGGCAACGGAAAGGCTGACCCGTCTGAACATTCAAAGGAAGAAAAGCCTCAGATTGCCATAAACATCGAACCCCTCTGTGGATCCTACATGTAACAACTAGTTATAATGAGTCCTAATGAAACTTACCTTCTAGGTGCCACAAAGGTTCTGATATGAGAGACTTCCTTGCCTTCCCACCCATAGAACAAGGAGAAATATGACAATGATGAGGTCGCTCCCCAACTGTAAATTGGAGACAACTATTGTAGAGGTAATCTCTTATAAAACCGGTAAAACTGCTTTCTTTAATTGACTACTAGACATGGGAACTGTGGAAGGGATTACTCTCTGTTCAGAACCAAATATAATACTAAAGTCCTAGGGCTATGCACTCAGGCAAAATATATTAATACAGGAGCTCTGACATCAGCAATGGATTGTTCTACCAGGTGGATGTTGGCCAGGGGATCCAAGGCCCCACAAAAGGTAAGGGCTCCTTGCCTCTAAGTTGGGATACCTACAGGAGGAGAGGCAATAAGACCCTGCTGCCGAAGACCTGACGTTAACATGGGAGGGATGTATTGAGACCACACATGCAAGTGTACAGATGGCCTCTGGAATGCCAGAGAGTGTTACCAAAGGCCACTAAACCAATAAAGCAAATATGGGTCTCCCTGAGTCAAGCAAGACTCCACCGTCAGCACCAGCTACACCTCACCTGCCTGGAAATACTGTGCAGCAGAGGCAGCCATGTGCCTGTATATCCCAAATCTAATTGGCTATTGGCTCTCCCCTTGGAGAAATAACCCATGGCTGATGCCACAAGCTTACATCCTCTACAGGTTAGGAGATGTTATAAGCCACAGTAAGACCCTGTCATATTTAACAGGGGGGAAAATTGTAATTCATGGATTAACATATCCAAACATGTGTCTATGCTAAAGTAACCTACCATAACTATTAGTGCTGCTTAAATACCTATATATCTAATTGCTTGTTCTTCATTAGTAGGATCGAAAGGTTATTCCTGGACAAACTGTCAGCCCATGAAAGGAAACAGCCAGAATTGACCAGAGTCCAAGTCAACAGCTCCAGAGAGAGTGGACTGTTTTACCTCTCATCCACCTGTGCCCCTTTTCTAAGCCTAGGGAACAACCTGCGGAAGAGGGGGCGTGGTAGAATGTAAGGGCTGCGATTGGGGTGAATGGTGAAACTACAGCAATGTAGTCTGGACACTCATTTGATCAACTTGATTGAACAAACAACCTGTCACCCCCCACTGGATGGTGGGGCTGTAGGTGTTTGGGCACAACAGCCTGCAGATAGGTTTTGCATGAAGGATGCTTGTACTCATGGATTATCACTTATAGCTAAAAATGAAAAAAAAAATCTGAGAGAAAGATGCAGGACAGTTATGGCAGAATGCATGATCTGGGATGGGGTGGGGGTGGGGGGGAGGGAAAGGGAAATAAGCCTGAACTGAATTGGAAAAAAATGTATGAAATGCACAAAGCATCAATAAAAATTAATTAAAAAAATTAAATAAATAAAATGTGAATCTCTAAATGTGTTTTGGAATTAACCTATAGTTTATTTTCAGATTTTGTAATTTTAATTTATGTGTGGAGTGTATATATGCATATTTTGGAATAATATAAAATCAAAGGGAACAAAAAAAGAGAGAAAAAAAATATTCAAAGCACTGACCAAAACAGTAAACTTGTGCATCAAAAAGGTTATAAAAGACTGAGAAAAAGATGCAAGACAGGACTTAACATGTATGACAGAATCCATGGGCTCTGGTGGGGGGGCAAGAGGGGTGGGCATGGATGGGGGAATGAGTCTAAATTTGATTAAGAAATGTTGTATGAAACGCCCTCAATAAAAATTAAAAAACTATATGTAAAAGCAATAGGAAATGAAAATAGCAACATTGACAAAGAAAGATCCTTCCTTCCAGTAGTTGCTTCATTTTGATATGGTTTCGCATTTGAATTAATTTTCATTAGCTACCAAAAGCAAATAGATCACTTTGAAATATAAAATCAATGTTCCTATGCTTGCCTAATACAGTCTCTTTTCAAATCTTTTCATCTCATTCTTTAAAACAAAAAAGGCTACAAACATTTAGCTGAGTGTAGAAGGGATTGTCAGAAGAAATTTGGAGATAGAATGATCAATAGGGGCTGTAATATACATGATTAATTGTTGGGTGTGTTCAGAAAGTACCACCTTCAAAGCTGCACTTTAATACATTCATACTTCGCCACCAAAAATCTCACAGGATTTTCTTTCAGGGAATCCAACAGCCTCCTGAATTTAAGCACAGCTGAGGTTGCTAACACCTAACTCTCTGGGATTGTGGCTAATGGAATGGTGCCTGAATACAAGAAAATGGGATGGTGTCTGTTCCAAAAATTACATGTGAGAACTGGCAGATAAGCTGGTGCAGGCTAAGTTAGATGCAGGGGTAAAAGAGCAAAGTCAATCTTTTTCATATGCAATCTGGTATGCTCCTAATCAGAAAGTCCTAGGTTTAAGGTGGGCCATTCCTAACAAATACCTTCACTAAGAACTATTACCACACTTTTCCCAGCCACATACAAGCATACACTTGGCGTCAAAGTGATTTAATAGGAGGAACTTATTCAAGCTGCAGAATGATTCATTCTGTTGGAACAAATGAACAAGTCGCTCCTTCTGGGGTGTTTTCATGCTCAGGCTCCTCAGCTGTTCTGATCCCCAGACAGGGAAAATGGCTCAACGGCTAAAATGCTTGCCATAGAAATGTGTGGATATGTGTTCAAATCCCCAGAACTCACATAAAAGCCAGGTGTGGTAGTGTTCCTCTGAAATCTCGAAGGCAGAGAAGAGACGCCCCAGAAGCACACGGGTCAGCTAGCCTGGCACGGACAGCAGCAGCAAAGCAACAAACAACACTGTGGCCAACAAGGTGGAAAGTGGTTGTCCTCTGAACAATGCACAGGTATCCACCCAGGAGAGAGAGAGAGAGAGAGAGAGAGAGAGAGAGAGAGAGAGAGAGAGAGAGAGAGAGATTTAAAACGTAAATAAATAGGATAGAGTGTTGTGGGGCTTTTCCTGAGGTTTTGTATGTTTTACTGAGATTCACTGTGTGGTTCACGAATGCCTAAGGTGGGTGAGATAACTTGCAGCCTATCAGTTTGTCTTTCCATTGGGTATGCTGACATTAGGTATACAGGTAATGACTGCAGACTTCTAGATTCACAAGGGCATCAGTTCCCCCCAAGCCCCATGCACACATACACTTTCTTTGAGCTGGGAAAGGTCAAAATCAATCATTCTGGGTTTGAAAGCATAAGTTCCATGTCAGAATGTGCATAGCAATAGTTCACTGCCCATTCTTATGGTTTTTCAGTTTCCACTGATGTATTCTAATCCAATGCCTGCAGATATATTATAACATGAACTTTTGCTTTCTCTGGAAGTTCAAATCCCCCAGAGTACATATGATATTTAGCACTTAACTGCTTTGCTAAAACACCCCCAACTCTTTATTCCCTTGGGTTCAACTCTCTTGCCATACCCAGTCTTATGTAAATATTGCTTTATAGTACTACTTCAAATATGCTTTAATAAAAGAACAATTTGTTAGAATTCAGTCTCTGCATAGAAAATAGTTAATTTCCTTTGGAGAAATGAACAATTAACACTTTTAGAGAAATCTACTTGTCTAAGTTTGTTAAAGGATCTAATTAAGTACGGGCCTTCTAAAATCCAAGCTCACTGCTTTGAACTATAAATTTTTATCAACTTTACTATATATATATATATATATATACTATCTACATACTCTGTATATATATATCACATTACATTCTATACATATTATATATGTATATAATATGTATATATATACAAAATATGTATATAGTATGTTAAAGAATAAAATTTATAGTATAAAATATAAAATAAAAAAGATACATATTTATACATACATAGACTTAAAAAATATACCTATTTATGTATTATGTAATTGCATAAGTAATTGCATATGTAATTGCATGCGAGAATATCTACATCCAACAGCACAAGCAGTTAGATTTACAGGTATTTAAGCAGTACAAATTATTATGTCAAGCTAAGTTGAGCATAGACACAGATGCTTGGATGGTATGCTAATCCGCAAACTGTGGTTTCTCTTAAAGGGTGACAAGTCTTATGTGGCGTTATAACATCTCCTAAACCACTAGAGGACATAAGCTTGTGCATCTGCTGTGAGTTATTCCTCCAAGGCGAGAGCTAATAGCCAAATAGATTTGGGGATATATATAGACACTTGGCTGCCACTGTTGCAACAGTATCTCCAGGCTGTTGCGGTGTAGCTGATATTCACGGAGGAGTCTTGCTTGTCTTCAGAGAGATCAATATTTTGCTTACTGCTTTAGTGGCCTTTGTAATGCTCTCTAGCAATTCAGAGGCCAGTTGTACACTAGCAAGTGACATCTCATAACATTTTTATGCTCACACCAGGTCTTCGACAACAGGGACTTACTGCTGCCTTTCTCCTTGCATATATCCCATTATAGGCAAAAGCCTTTATAACTTGGGCGGGGCGGGTTTGAATCCCTTCCCAACATCTCCTAGGCAGAATCATTCATTGCTGATGTCAGAGCTTTCCTGTAGTAATATATTTTGCTTAATTACACACTTATAACACTTTACTATTGAATTTGGCTCTAGATAGAGAAATACTTTCACAGTTCTATGCCTATCAATAAATACGTTATGCCTGTTTTATAGGAAATTACCACTCTAAAATTTTTCAATATTCAATAAACTTGAATTTCATATCTTTTTGTTAAAATGTTGAACACAACAGAAAGTGTTCAACATTTTAACAAAAAGATATAAATTCAAGTTATTTGCATATTGAAATTTTTCCTTAGGCAGAAGCACAGAGGACCCACCCAACCTATCTAGCCACTGAAAGTTATGTTGGTCTGATGCCCTTGGGCAGACTGAAGCTCCATGTCCCTCTCGTGAATATTGAATTGTGTATGCATAAGGCAATTATATATATGATATCATATATATATATATATATATCATTTATATATATATAAACTAAAAAGGGTATCACTGGGCACGCTGTCAATCCATGAAGGGAAACAACCTGAACAGACTGAGTTTGACAACTCCAAAGAAATTAGACTGTTTTCTTCTCACCTACTTGTGCCCCTTTCCCAAAGCCCAGTGAACAAACTGCGGAAGAGGAGGCGTGGTAGATTGTAAGGGCTGCGGAGAGATAGGGGTGAGTCATCAGACTACAGGAATATAGTCTGGACTCCTGATTGATCAACATGCCTGTGCATAGAAGCTTCTCCAACTGGACTATGGGAACCTTGGGTTGTTCAAAATTTGGACATAGATACTTGCAAAATGCACCAATTACCTAATTGTATGACATATTGAGTAACATCAATGTTATCTGCAAACAACTGTGTCATTATATTGTAGAATCCCTTAAAAATAAAAAAAATAATAAAAATAAATAAATTAATTTAAAAAATCTATGGGAAAAAAAAGGTTTACAGAAAACATTCAGCAACAGTGGACAATACTGTTTTATTTGAAGTCACCAAAATATATGTTAACTGCTCAGTTATGCAAAAAATGTGCATAGAAAACAAGTTCTTGCATAATTATTAATTGTGTTCATTTCTAGCTAGTTTATATTTTAAAGTCTCTTTGTGTTTCCTGAATATCCATCATAAACACCTATCATCCTTAGTTAAATAAAACTTATGAAAATGTAAAAAAAAATGTTGAACACTTTTCAAAAGTAAAAATTAAGGACTGAATTCAAATTTTAAACTGATATATTGAGGATTGGTATTTTATTGTTTTATGAATTAATGCATACCTATAACAAGGAAAAATTATAGTATCATAAAAGTCTAGTCTCTCCACTCAATTGCTTTCTTTGAACCCTCTTCTTCATAAATTCCCACTTAGGTTAAAGAACAGACCTTCTGCTAATATCATAATTCTGAGGTATATTTTATATCAATATTCTTGGTGTATTAAGCAGGGTGTTCCTATAAACACAGTTATAAGTACATATAAATGGAAAGATAGATGGATGATAGAGAGATGATAGATTAGATAGATGATAGATGATAGATAGATAGTTGATAGTACATAGTAGATAGATAGTAGATAGATGAAAGAAAGAAAGAAAGAAAGAAAAAGAAAGAAAGAAAGAAAGAAAGAAAGAAAGAAAGAAAGAAAGAAAGATAGATATTCTAAGGAACTGGTTCATGTAGGTACAAAGGCTGGCAAACATCATCTGAAGTGTGAGTTAGAGAGCTAGTGTTTTCCGCTTGCACTCTGAAAGACTTCAGACTAGAAGCTCAAGACAAGCTAGTGTGTCTTGCATCCAAAAGCAAGAACAAAAAACAATATTCCAGTAAAAGGCCTTCAGTCAAGAAGAATAGAGGGTCCTATTTTTTTTTTTATTTTTAAGTTTTCAGTTGACTGGCCAAGGTCCCTTCACATTACAGACGATAATCTGCTCCAGTAAATTTACCAACATAAGTTTCTTTAATCCAAAGACACCATTACAGAAACACCCAGAGTAGTATCCCATGGCCCAATAATGTCAACAGAAAAGAGTTGGCACAGTTTATCAACTTGATGCATTTGCTCGCTCTTTGTTGGTAATGGTACTCACTAACTCTGCTTGGACAGGGCTACATCCCTTGAACAATGTCCATTTTCCACCCTTCCCCCATCACCTCAGCAAAGTGGTTCCATTTCTAATTTTGATTCCTCCATTGACTTGCTCTATAAAGTTACTGGTCCACTTCCTTCCTTTGATGACACCTGTCAGCTACACTGTTACTAAAATGTCTTCAAGGTTACAGCACTTACATCCAACTCTTGACACATACTGTGCATCTCAGAGCTTTTGTATAAAGTCACAGACCAAGAAATCTCCTACAAAATCACAATTATGTAATTATAATTGTAAGTCTACTTAGTTGAATTGGCCCCTAACAAAAAGCTTATTCATTTAATTCCTGTATACACATCTCAAATCAAATGGACCATTTTCACTTCTCTCTGCTCAGATTATCTATAGCTTTTAAATATCTCAAATTTTGATCATGACTTTCTTATTTATTTATTTATTTATTTATTTATTTATTTATTTATGTTTTTGTGTGTATGAGTATTTTACCTGCATGCAATGCCTGTGAAGCCCAGAAGAGGGTATCAGATTCCCTGGAACTGGAGTTATAGAAAGTTGTTAGCCCCCATGTGGGTGCTGGGAACCGAACCCAGGTCTTCTTCAAGAGCAGCCAGTGCTCTTAACCACTGAGCAATCTCTCCAGCCCCACTCTTAAGTATTTTTTTTATCTTTTGTGGTATATATTTTATTCCTCCTCTTCTCATCCCTCTCCTTTTTTCTTTTTCTCCTTTTGTTTTGTTTGTTTCATTTTTGTGTTCCTGAAATAACACTTGAGTTTTTCTTATTTCATTTTCCTTTCCTTTCCTTTCCATTTCCTTTTCTTTTCTTTTGCTTTCCTTCCCTCTCCTTTCCTTTCCTTTCTTTCTTTTCCTTTTTCTTTTTTCATTTTTTGGTTTTTTCAAGACAGGGTCTCCCTGTAGCCCCAGCTGGCCTGGAACTCACTCTGTAGACCAGGCTGGCCTCTGCCTCCCAAGTGCTAGGATTAAAGGCGTGCGCCACCATGCCCGGCTCCTCTTTTCCTTTTTCAGTAACGAAGACTGGATCCAGATCCTTGTGCCTATTAGGCATGTGTTGCACCACTGAGCTACATCCCCAGCCTGAGTCTCTGGATTTTTCATTTTGTGAAACCCCTCTCCTGTTTCCCTAACTCTGGTTTGAGTTTGACTTGGGAAATTCTGGATGTAAGACCATAGTCCACCAGAATAAGGATCTTGTTATCATTGAAAGAAATGTTTTAATATGATTATTATTATTTATTTGCACATATTCTTTTCATGCATATAAGTTTTAAGAATTTTTATTTAGTTTTGTTCAATAATTGTACAGAAATACAATGTTCTTTAAAATGTATTCCATGTTGGTCTAGGTGTGGTGGTACACACCTTTAATCCCAGCACCTTGGAGGCAGAGGCAGATGTATCTCTGAGACTATGGACAACCTGGTCTATATACTGAGTTATAGGTCAGCTGGAGCTACAGGGAGAAACTGTCTCAAAAATAATTTATACATTTGTGTGTGTGTGTATGTTCAACATGAATGACCTCAGTAAATAATTTCAATATTTATTTATTTATTGGTTTTTTTGAGGCAGGGTCTCCCTGTAGCCCCGGCTGGCCTGGAACTCACTCTGTAGACCAGGCTGGCCTTGAACTCACAGAGATCTGCCTGCCTCTGCCTCCCAAGTGCTAGGATTAAAGGCATGCACCTTTTTTTTTTTTTTTTTTTTTTTTTAAAATAGAGAAGCCCTGGGGAAAACCACTTTCATGATTATGGTATCTCCCCTGCCAGGTAAGTAAGCCTACCACCTGACCCAGCCATACCACTTCTGGGTATATATCCACCAGATTCTTCCTACCACAGAGACACATGCACAACCACGTTTATTGCAGTTCTCTTCACAATAGCAAAGAGCTGGAACCAACCCAAGCACCCCTCAACTGACAAGTGGATAGAAAAAATGTGGTACATCTATACAATGGAGTTCTATGTAGTGGTAAAGAAAGATGACATCATGAAATTTGCAGGTAAATGTATGGAACTAGAAGATTTTATGTTAAGTGAAGTAACGCAGTCCCAGAAAAACAAAAGACAAATGGTATCCCTCTTCTGTGGATGTTAGCACCAAGTACCTAGTTATAAGACAAACTGAGCAACATTAATGCTATAGTCCTCATGATCTGAAAACAACTGTGCTCTTATATTGTGAATCCCTAGACAGGTTCTAGAACTAACCTACCATTTATTTTCAGACTTTGGATTTTTTTTTTTTATTTCTGTATGTGTATGAATGTACTGTCTGCATGCAGATCTGTGCACCCGTGTCGTGCAACGCCGCGGAGTTCAGAAGAGGGTCTCGGATTCCCCTGGAACTGGAGTTCTCCTGGAATTGGAGCTTCAGACGGTTCTCAGCCACCATGTGGGTGCTGGGGATCAAACCCGGGTCCTCTGTAAGAGCGGTCGGCGCTCTTAACCACTAGGCCATTTCTCCAGCCCCCAGACTTTGGATTTTTGGAGGTTATCTATACATCTTTTAGAGTAATATAAAATTGAAATGGAAAAATGTGAATCAAGAACTATAATATGGAAATTACATACAGTTTGTTTTCAAAAGATACAATTTTAATATAGGTGCGATGTATCAGGCTGTTGTAACTTAACCTCTCTGGGTGCTTAACGACCATACTTAATGCCCATACCAATTTGGCCGAGGGACCTAAGGGATAACTTTGTTCCTTGCCCTCAGAGGTTAACCAAGTCTTAGGGGGCTATGCATTGGGGGCATCTCTTGAAATGTCCTGCAAATGTGGGTCACCAGTCTTCCTGTTCAGGGAGGTCTTGGAGATCCACTAATGGGACTTCAGCCAGTGTCCAGTCTTTAAAGAGGAAAGTCTGCTCATGCATCAAAAAGGGAAGCCTGGTCTAGCAAGACCTGATTTTGCCCTCGAGTGGATGGAACTGGTAAATGATAAGCTGAAAGGAACCAGGGGCTCCAACCTTCCCCCCCCCCAAAAAAAACCCCTGAGAGACCCCTGAAGACCAGATCCTCAACTGACCTCAAGGAAACAAAAAACCTTGCTTAATATGGGCTGTGTAGCCTTAAGCATCCAAAAGGAAAGTACAACCAGATATAAATAATCAGTAAGACTAGAGAAACTGTACTGCAAATATAAAACTTGAGATCTTAGTACAAAGACAAAAAGAAAAAAGAGAAAGCACTGTTGTTTGGCCTGTCTTCAATTCTTACTGACAAGTGCATTTACTCTGTGGCTACCACTGATTTTGCCACTCTTAAAAGCCATGAAACACAGCTTTTTAATTTTTATTTATTTTTTATGTGTATGAATGTACTGTCTGCATGTAGGTTTGTGCACCCGTGTCATGCAATGCTGTGGAGGACATAAGAGAGTGTCAGATTCCCCTGGAACTGGAGTTAAAGGCAGTTCTCAGCTGCCATGTGGGTGCTGGGGATCAAACTGGGGTCCTCTGCAAGAGCAGTCGGCGCTCTTATCTGCTAGGCCATCTCTCCAGCCCTGAGACACAGCTTTGTAACTTTCCAATATGGACTGAGGACTCATGTCTCTCCAAGAATCCTCCAAACCTTCAATGCCAATTGGGGACTACTGAGATATCCAGCTTGTGGACTAAACAGCTAAGAGGATTTCAGCCTTGTCAGAGTATAGACTGCCATTGTTGGACTACCTGGACTGTATCATGGAGGGCATTACAGGGGGACCAAGACAGGATGTGTGTTTAATGGACTTCATTTGGGGGACCATGGGAGGGAAAGACCCCAGTGTGGAGCACAAGGGCAGGATTGATAGTATTGATGGTTGTTTGGGCTTGCCAAGGAGGAACCTACAAACACTTCCTTAAGGAAAACATGACATCTTTTAGTGAAAAAAAAAATCCTCCAATTCAGGTGATATGGGTATATATGTATGTATATATTTATGTGTAACTATGTATGTATATCTGTATGTACATCTGTATGTATATACATATGTATACATGTATGTATAACTATGTATATAGATATATATGTATATATATTGAAGCAATACAAGTTAGAGAGAACAACAACAACAAAAGAACTGGGAAAAAAACTTTGAAAAGACTCAGAAAAAGATGCAAGACATGTATGGTAGAGTGCAGGGACTCAGGTGGGGTGGAGGACATGGAAAGGGAAGTGACTCTAAATGCGATTGAAAAATGATGTATAATTTATGGAAAAAGTTTTTTTTTATTTTTTTTATTAATTTTATTTAGTTCTGTATGTGTATGAATGTACTGCTTGCATGCAAGTCTGTGCACCCGTGTCGTGCAACGCCGCAGAGGTCAGAAGTGGGTCTCGTATTCCCCTGGAGCTGGAGTTCTCCTGGAATTGGAGTTTCAGACGGCTCTCGGCCACCATGTGGGTGCTGGGGATCGAACCCGGGTCCTCTGTAAGAGCAGTCGGTGCTCTTAACCGCTAGGCCATCTCTCCAGCCCGGAAAAAGTTTAATAACAATAAAAAATAAATTTAAAAATAATTTCAATCTTTATGTCTTTCTTCAAATTTAAGAAGTGATTTCCATTTCTTTTTCTTCCCTTGAATCCCTTACGTTTTCTTCTTTTTCAATATTTTTTTTGGAGGTGTGTGCTAGATTTTAGTATGCTCTTGTCCCTTAAAACTCTCATCCTATTTACTTTTTTTCATGTTTCAAAAAAGTCATTGATTTTGAGGCTGGAGAGAGATGGCTCGGTGGTTAAGAGAACTGGCTACTTTTGCAGAGGACCTGGGCAAGCTAACGCCCACATGGCAACTAATAACCATTCATAATTCCCGTTCCAGGGGATCCAACACCCTCTTCTGACTTCTTTAGGCACTATACGACATGGGTGGACAGCATACATGCAGGCAATACACTGATACATATAAAACAAAAATAATAAAATACTTTAAAAATTCATTGCTTTAATTTTTCAAACTTTACACTTTATTTTTTGTTTCTGGTGTGTGTGTGTGTGTGTGTGTGTGTGTGTGTGTGTGTATACCATATGTATGCTGGTGCTCACAAAAGCTATCAGATGCCCTGTAGCTATAGTTAGAGGCAGTTGTCAGCCGCCTGATACGGGTACTGAGAACCTAACTCTGGTTCTCTGGAGCAGCAGCAAGCACTATTAACTGCCCAGCCAACTCTTCAGCTCTCCCTGAGCTTCCTACTGATGTTTATGTTTTTATTTTTGGTTCATGGCAGCTACTTTTTTCATTTCCAAGAAAGTGTGTTTCTAAGGTCTAATTGATCCTTTGTCATAAAAAATACTCTGTTTTATGGGTACACTGTGACTTCACAATTTTTTTAAGGTATAAATTAGAGCTCAGTAACTAGTTTGGGCTGGTCAGTTGACTGGTTGGCTGGAGGTTATTGACTTGGATTTTGGCTCTCTGGATTAGCTGTGTTTCTTTCTGCTTCTTTTTCTGGGGGTTTGCTGTTTCTGTTGTTGCTTATTTTTCCCATCCTGCTCATTCTCTTTTTAAAAACACAATGTCCTTTGCTTTAGGTTCCTGTTCTGAAATAAAGTACTGCACTGACTGATACAGGTAGATGGCACAAGAACCTGCCTTTGTGTAAATCTGTTTACAGACCACATCTCTTCCCTTAATGAAGGTTGACTTCGTGCTCTAATATAGAGCCAAGATATCAACTGGAGATTCACATTAGGGTGCAGGAACTGGAACCAGTAATATCATCTGGAGTGGCCGGAAAATGTCAAGGTGAAGGAACTTTACTTTAGCGGAGGAACCTCTGTACTTGGAGCCCTGGCCCTCCCAAACAGAATACTTAGTCTTCTTGAAAGTGGAATTGTATTGGGTTCCTATGGTTTGTTCCTCTCAACCTCACACTGCATTCAAATAGAATATATAAAAGTGTCTTGTTTTGTCATTTAAAGCCTTCTATTAACTTGGAGTATTTATGATTCCAAATATGTATGAATATTTGTGAACTTTGTATACCCAAGGGGAAAGACTGTAAAGATGAAATATTATTTTAATTAAGAATACAAACTAAAGAGAAAATCATCTTTCAAAAGTTCCCTATTCCTTGGGCACAGATACATATTCCAAATGATGTATACAAATTCAAATATAAAAAGAGATTTAAGTGTATGTAATTCAAAAGAATATGATCTAGTTTCCCACAAATTTGTATCTGCTGAGAGTAAAATTCTTCTTTTAGTTAATTCATTTATTTTTATTTTATGTGTATGAGTGTTTTGCCTGCATGTATGTAACTGTACCACACCCATTGCAATACCCATAGAGGCCAGAATAGGGCATGGCATTGGATCACCTGGAACTGGAGTTAAGATGGCTGTTAACTCTTTTTTTTTTAATTATTTTTATTAATTTTATTTATTTCTGTATGTGTATGAATGTACTGTCTGCATGCAAGTTTGTGCACCCATGTCGTGCAATGCCTTGGACGTGAGAAGAGGGTGTCAGATTCCCCTGGAACTGGACTTCTCCTGGAATTGGAGTTTCAGACAGCTCTTGGACGCCATGTGGGTGCTGAGGATCGAACCCGGGTCCTCTGCAAGAGCGTCGGCGCTCCTAACTGCTAGGCCATCTCTCCAGCCCCAAGATGGCTGTTCTCTTGTGGCTGCTGAGAATTGAACCCAGGTCCTCTGCAAGAGCAGCCAGTGCTCTGAACCATGAGCCATCTCTCCAGCCCCCAGAATAAAATTCTTAACTTACATGCTTTGCCAGAATTCAAAAGACTCCCAAACTCTAACTCCTCAAAAATCCCTAGCAAAGTTCTCCATGATCCACGTGTGGATCTCTCCCTGCACACAAACGCACATGTGCAGGGACAAAGAAGACGGTTGAGGGGGAGAGGGAGAGAAAGGGAGGAAGTTGAGAAGCCACTGGAGAAAGAACGAGTGTAAACCCAATCATGGAATTATGCAATCTAGGACAATATAAAAATGCTTTCTTGCTGACATGAAAACAGCTCCAGCTTTTGGGCGGGACCGTGGCGCTGGGCCAGAGGGTCTGGAGATTCGGGACAGGGCCAATGCGGCTGCACCTTTGGGCGGGCTGCCAGGGTGTGGGCTAGATCAGGCATATCCCCCGCCCCCACCACCGGTGAGGGTCCAAGTGGACTCTTTTTTTTTTTTTTTTTTTTTGGGAACCTTCAGGAACAAACTAGAAAGTGCTTTTGGGTTCACATATCCAATATTAACCAACAAAATTGAAAAGTTAGACAAGATTCATACGCCTATAAAAACAAGGAGAGGAAAGGGGGGGGGAAAAAAAGCATCTGAAGGAGGAAAGCAAAACAATCCTGCTATCATGTAGATCGTTTTATAACCGTAAAAGGGAACCTCACATTGCCGGGGACAGATGAAGTGGACAAACATGGAAAGGCACAGGATAATCCAGCACCAAGCTGCTACCAAACCTGTACGAGACAGCTACAATGGGAACCCCATTAGGAGAGAGACCCAAGAACCATCTTAGGAGGAATAAATTGCAGACCTATTCAGAGAACAAAAACTACGAGAATTCAAAGAGAACTTAGAGAGCTAGAAATGAAAATCTAAAAGGACCTGAGGGGATTGCAATGAAACATCAGAAAGAACTAAAGAACAGATTGACAAACTCAGAAAAGAACTAGGGAAGGAAAAAACACAACTCCCAAAAGGAAACTAGAAACACAGAAAAAGGACACACCAACGGAAGTACCGAGGAGAAGAGATTGAGAAGTACGAAGAGATTGAGGAGGCTCAAAAGGAAATGGAAGTAAGAAGAAAACACAGGATGAAACGAAAAAGGAGTTAGAACACACCATTCAATCGAAGAAGAAGGAAAGGAAAAAGAAGCCCAGCGAAGGAATAGGAGGAAGCAGAACCAAAGAAATCAGACCTGGAAAAACACATGAGCAATAAAAAAGCTCGAAATACAGACATGAAAATTTAAAAATACACCAAAAGTGGAACAACCAGGAAATAGGGACACTACGAAAGGTCAAATGGCCGTAACATGAGTAATAGACGGAAAAAGAGGAAGAAGGCAAGAGAGAGATTCATGCAACGAGAATAATATTGATAGACTCAACTATAAGTAGCGCCCAAAACTGAACAAAAGACAACCCAATACAATACAAGAAGCACATAGGCCCAAAAGACAATGATCAGAAAAACGAAACACCCCTGCCATATATAGTAAAATGTTAGATGCCCAAATAAAGACAAAATTCTGAGGGCTACAAGAAAACAAGTCACATAACATGGAACCCCATCAGAATTACAACTGAGCTTTTCGCCTCAAACCATGAAGCAAGAAGAAATGTGAGCAAAGCATTCCCAGTGTTAAGGGACTCGCGGATGCCAGACCCAGAATACGTTACCCACCAAAACTGGTCAACTATACTTGAAGGAGAGAGCAAACTTCCATGCCACATAAACAAGATGATGGCAACATGTCTGGAAACCAACTCTTCATTAAAACCTTGAACAATTCAAGTGCATAGGAGAAGAGAGGACAGACAACTGCCCCAAACACACCTCAGAAAAGAAAAACAACAAACATAAACCATAGAGAGCAAATCAGAGGGCTAGAAGTCCAAATCGAGAATAAAGAGAAGAGGAAGAAATATTCTTATAAAAACTAAAATAAAAAAAAAAATAATGGGCTCTAAACTCCCCAACAAAAAGGCACTAGACATGTATGTTAACTGGATAAGATTAGGAAACAAAACCATCTATATGCTGTCTACAAGAAACCATCTCAATTTCAAAGGATAGTCACCAACTGTAAGGTGAAGGGAATGGAAGAAAGTCATTCCAAGCAAATGGACCCAAAAGAAAGTGGGTGGGCTTATTTGATATCCAGACAAAATAGAACTTCAAGCAACAGCAAATCCAAAGAGCAAAGGGCCATTACACTCTTATTCCGAAACAATTGATGATGAAATTGAATTCACAATCTACATATATACCACCAACTGGGTTACCAACTTTATAAAGACAATTCTTCACGGATCTCAAGGCACCGATTAACCCCCCGCCACACATATCGGGGCACTTCACTACCCCCATCAGGCCCCTCGACGCATCAGGACAAGCAAGGATACAACAGAGCTACATCTGAACTAACGAACCAATCGCTCAAATGGAACTTCCCAGCCCATCTCTCCATCTTTCCACAAACACCGCGCATATCCGTTCTCCTCCGGACACCTCATGGAACATTCCACAACAATAGACCCCATATACTGGAGCACAGGAAAAAATCCACAATAGAATAAAAGATTCGGATAATCTCATGCTTCTATAGACCTCAGTGCAATAAAACTCAATATGCAACACAAAATTAAACCACATCTACAGGAACACCCCAGGGGACTAAACAACACCTCTGAGTAATGAGATGGCAGTAAGGAAGAAATAAAGACAGAATAAAAGCATCTCCTGGAAACTGAAGACAATGATAACGACAGACACAGCAAAAGATTAGGGCACTCTAAAAAAGCAGTTCTAAGAGAAGTTTATAGCTCTAAGTGCCACTATTAAAAAAAGAAAGAGCAGCAAAGTGAATGCTCTAACACATGCAGCAAAAATATATGAAGACAACAAGCTGAACCAAGAGCAGAAAAAAAAAAAAAAAATGAGCAGAAAAGAAATAGAAAACAAAAAAACAAAAAAACTCAATACCCAATAAAAAAAAAAAAAAAAAAAAAAAAAAAAAAAAAAAAAGTTGGTTCTTTGAGAGAAGACAAATAGACAGACCATTGGAGCCCGTAACCAAAGAAAGAGGGAACAAACTCCAAAATCAATAAATTGTGATGCAGTGAAACGCATCAGAACACCAGTGGGGACAAGTATACAACCGACAATGAGAGCATCCAGGACAATCATATGGACTACTTCAAAAACTTCATATTCTACTAAGATTTACTAAACACGAGACGAAGATGATGAATATCTCTAAATAAATCTGGTAATCACCAAAAGTTCAACCAAGAAGAGATCAACAGCCTAAATAGACTCAATAGTATCAGAAGAAATTGAAGATGTCATAAGTGAACCTCCCAGCCAAAAAGCCCAGGCCCGAGATGGTTTTCACCGGCAGATTTGTTAAAGATTTCGAAAGCCTAAACCACTTTACTATTAAACTTGTTAGATAGCATGATAAAACGGAAGGGACTGAGCTCAGATTACCTCTCTACTGAAGCCAGCATCGCGGCTATACCAAAACCAGGGAAAGATACAACCAAAAAGGAGAACTATAGACCCATTCCCTAATGAACACAGATGCCAAAATCCTAAACAGGATTCTGGCAAATTGCATACAGACTCACATCAAGAAATCATCCACCATGACCAAGTTGGATTCATACCAGAGATGCAGGGATGGTTCAACATACGGAAAATCAATAAACTCATAAACATATAAATGGACTGAAGGACAAAAACCACACCATCATCTCAACTGATGCGAGGAAAGCCTTTGACAAAATCCAGCATACCTTCATGTTAAGTCCTGGAGGGTATTGGTCTGGAGGGACCATTCCTCAATGTAATCAAGCCATATACAGAAACCCACAGCCAATATCATCTAAATGGGGAAATGACAGAAAGCATTCCCCTTAAAGGTAGGAACCCGGCAAGGCTCTGCCCCTGTCACCACTCCTTTTTCAATATAGTGCTCTAAACCCTTGCTAGGGCAATAAGGCAAGAAAGGAAATTAAAGGGTTCTAATTGGAAAAGAGGAAGTCAAGCTATCCTTTTTGCTGATGATATGATTGTCTACCTAAGGGACGCTAAGAACTCCACCAGAAAACTCCTAGAAATGATTACACAACTGAAGAAGGACTACAAAGAGACCTTCCCACTCACAATAGCCTCAAAAACAATAAAATACCCAGGAACAAACCTACCAAAGACACCAAGGATCTCTACAACAAAATTTAAACCCCTGAAAAAGGAAATTGAGGAAAGCATCAGAAGATGGATAAACATCCCATGCTCATGGATTGGGAATATACAGTAAAAATGTCCATCCTACACAAACTAGTGTACAGATTTAATGCAATCCCAATCAAATCCCCAAGAGTTTCTTCACAGGCTTGGAAAAAAAATCTTCAATTTCCATTTGAAAAAAGACCCCTCAGAGCCAAAGCAACCCTAAAGTGAAAGAGCAATACAGGGGGGGGATCGCTTTACCAGACATCAAATTATACTAATAGGCTATAGTCATAAAACAGCCTGGTACTGGCACCAAAAACCGACCAGTTGACCAATAGGATAAAACTGAAGATCCACCCTGAACTCATACAATTTCAGCCACCTCATATTTGACAAGGGGGCCAAGAAGACACAATGGAAGGAAAGACAGATCTTCCAGTCGGTGTTGGCAAAAACTAGTCACCACTTGTAGAAAGAAGAGAAATTAAACCCCTATCTCTCACTTGTACAGAATCAACTCCAGATGGACCAAAGACCTAACATGAAACCCCAAACTCTCTGAAGTGATAAAAGAGAAATTGGCAGTAGACTATCAAGACATAGGCGTAGGAAAAGACTTTCAAATAGACAGCAGCTGCCAGAAATAGAGTCGACAATTGACAAATGGGACTCTTATAAACTCCAATTCTATACATCAAAGAAACAATAAAGAAAGTGAAGAGAAAACCCACAGAGTGGGAGGAAATCTTCACTTCAGATACATGACAAGCATTAAATTTACCGAGTATACAACTACTCAAAAAAACAAAGAAGAAAGAAAAATGAATCACTCAAAAAATGGAGCAAAAGATCTGAATAGGACTTCACAGAGGAGGAATTAGAAGATGGCCGGAAGCAACATTTAAGAAGTGTTCAACATCTGCTGATAATTAGGAAATGCAAATTAAAACCACTTGAGATATCATCTTACTCCAATAGACTGGCTAGGATCAGAACGAATTTATATACCAAGTGCTGGATGAGGTTTGTGGGGAAAGGGTGAC